>JAHZNP010002167.1:0-10336 GCA_020615345.1 Triops cancriformis | reverse complement strand
GTTTCTTCGCGTAGGGAAGGGGAGACAGTTTTGTTAGGGGTTGAAGAAAAGAATACGCAAAACTTAGTATTTTCGGATGTCTTACCCAAACCAGACGTGTGTTGGTAACAAGTAACATTGTGAACGAAAGGTATAAGCATTAAAATATAGTTAAAAATTTAGAAAATTGGAATAGTTTTCAACGTAAAAAACACATTTTTTGCGAAAGTAATGGCAAAGTAATGCATTACTTTACAAATGTAATTGTAATATGACGATTATTTTCGTTATTCAAGTGTAATTGTAATGTAATAGTAAACTTTATATAAAAAGTAATTGTAATGTAATAATTCATTTTTTGAAAAATTACACAACACTGCTCTAGAGTACTCTGGAGAACCCTTTTTGACTCCGAGTAGCGGTGGCGCATTCCACTGGGCCAACCGGAGGCGGAGTCACTCCTGTTGGCGCCCTCCACTGGAACTCTCACTCCGTTTAGAGTAAAAAAGAGTACTCTTCGCTACCCTGACTTCAAAGACGGAGTAGGACTTCCAGAGTGGGTTTTATTGCGCGCGAAATATGGATCCAAACAGAGAGATTATTACTTGCTTTGCTTGAAGAGTCATCTTCCAGTTCCAGCAGTGACAGTGATGAAGAAAATTACCAAGAGATGATGTGTGTGCTCTCCACATAAAACATGCGAAGAGTTATAAACCCAGAATTCAAATTTTATATAAAATGTGCGCAATTATTCATTATGAAGTATGTAGTATATCTGTTCAACATAGAGGTTCAGTTTAATAATTCTGTCCCGATAAAGTCCCGAAAAACCGCCATTTACTTGAGTAAAATATTCTGAAAATTGTAAGTTGCGCGGGGAAAAAAGCATACATAAGTATGGCTGCCGTTTACTCTGATAATCACAAGCGCCCTCCACTGGGAGTAACGAATCCCAGATCTCGCGGCTGATCCGCAGATTCGGAGTACCCTTTGGCAGAGTAGAGTGCTACTCTCAACTACTCTCAAGAGTAGCCAGTGGAAAAGGCTATTAGACAAATAGGCTAGGTATGACCGTACGAAAATGATTCATAGAAAATAAATTCAGAACTACCTGAAGATCAAACCGTCCGCTGCCATGGAATAAGCTACACGAGGTAAAGGGAACATGGATCCAAACATAGACACGCCCAGTCCAGCCAGTGCTCCGACGCCTACTATGCTTTTACAAGCTGTTGCGCCCACCCAGCCGAAGGCATCAACTAACCCGGATTCTGCAGATACTAGGTCGAAAGGAACTGGGCAGCCAAGCAAAAAGAATTATGGGTTCATAAGTTATAGCTGCACGATGGGCATATTTTGTACTTTATGCTGCAAAACGAACCTACCCATTAGTGTAATGATCAAAGAGGAAGTGACATAGGCAGTTAAAAGGACGAAGAGCGAAAGAATAATGGAGATGGGAATAGAGCGTTGCGGCGTAGTTGCTTCTTCACCGGTCGTTGCAATAATATCAAAGCCAATAAAGGCATAAAAGGCCGTTGCAGCGCCACCGAATACCTAACAAACCCAGCACTTGAGACTCTATAACCTAGAAGCGTCTTTGCATACTACACACAACAACTCAACATGCAAAACAGAACTTATGTTTGTGTTAACAGTCTCATTATAGAATCAGCCAAGCTTGCATTTCACTAAGCCAGACGAGCACGTGTCTAGGCAAATCGGTGAATTCAAAATGGCCTTTGGAATTCCTCGATAGGCGGCCATAATCTTTCCACATGCAAATTTAACAAAGAAACTTATTTTGCAAGCCAACGTATCCACGAATAAAGAGCAGGAAAGGAAAGTTGAGCGAACGTTGCGCTTACACCGGACCATCCATTAGGTAAGAATCCTCCTCCAGCTTTCCAATTATCTCCGTCGAAGAAGAAGAACGCTGCACCGAGGGCAAAGGTCATTGTGGCTAAGGTAATCGCATTCAGAATGTGACTCAGCCACACAGATTTCTGGACGCCTGCTGCCAGAAGAACGGCAAGTACTAGCGTCAAACTGAAAGCTAGGACATCAGGGGGCGAGCTACTGCCAAACCAATGCCCCAAGGCACTGGCCACGCCTTGGGAAATCGCTCCGTTCGCGAGTGCATCAAGACAAGCCGATAAAGCCGCTGCACCCGCTGCTGTACCGATCAAATACTCTAAAAGTAGCGTCCAACCAATGACAAAAGCGGGTAACTCGCCTAATGTCACGTAGGTGTAACTATAGGCACTTCCGCTGGTATGTGGTAATCTCACCCCAAACTCTGCATAACAGGCACCTTAAGAAAAAATAAACCGTATTTCGGGTGAAATAGCTTTAGCTTTAAAGCCTTGGTAATGTATCCCTATTGTCACTTATTTACTTCCTACCAATCTAGTCACAACATCTAGTCAAACGCAACCTAGATAAATGTATAGTTTTCAAAGAAGTGCCCGAGAGAAAATCAGTAAAATTTGCCTATGCCAGTCTGTTCACTTTCGTGACACCCCCGTAGGAAAAAACCATTCGAGAACTGAGTCAGACATTCGTTTTGTTTAAAGACATTTACCGGAGAATACAGATGCAAGGGCAGCAACTAGAAAAGACAGAATCGCTCCAGGCCCTGCGACATTGCGAATCACCATCCCAGCAACGAGGAAAACGCCTGTGCCTGAAAACAAAAATGGAAAGGGTTGGAAAAGCAATTTAGTTTAAAAGGTGAGACGGGAAGATCGTTTAAACTATTCTCTTCATAGAGACTGACGTAGAAAGAAGTACATACCCGCACAACTGCCGACTCCCAGGCTCAGTAGATCGGCCGTTTGTAGGCATCTCTGTATGAAATACAAGAACGTAAGTGGCAATCGATTGTCTCGTGACAGCAAGTGCGTACATGCTAGTACTTGGAACACTCACCCGAGATAAAACTAAGTGAATACCAGCAAGGAGTAAAAGGCTCATTGTCTTTGCAGTACCAAAGTGAATGATAACCATGAACGATGTTTACGGTTACCGAAACATTTCAAATTATTATGAACTTATTTAACTAAGCAATTGAAGGGAAACTAAACCTTAGTACGCGCAATCTTTGGGCTGTGAAATTTAAATAAGTAACTGGCGAAAACTCTTTGAATAAATTAGAGGAGGAAAATGAAATTATAAATTATCCTTACTCGCTCCTTCAAAAGCTTTCGTGCTGAGGGAGAAGATATATTAGAATATATCAGACTATTACACAAAGTTGAATAGGATATAACAGGTCTTTACGCACAGAAGTCACTCCTTGATTGTCACGGTTTTGACTTACCCCACATGGGACCACGTGTGGTAAAGAAAGAAGAGAAAAGCACTGTACTGTTAATTTCTCAATGGTTTTATGTACCAGTAACAATCTGTGATGTTACTTTTTAGCGTGCATGGATTTTGGTGTCACTATACTTAACATACCTTCAGTTTCGATTTGCTGACAAACTTGTCTCCTTGTAGTTGAGATGGGTCCTTGGTCCGCAGAGATTTGCTCAACACCTGAACCCCACGAGCTTTCCATGTTGTCCAGTTAACGTTATTTAGATTCTTCATGTTCGATGTGGTAAGTCTGACCCGGCACCACTTAGTCAGAACTCGAGAAATTTGTAATCGTAACTCTGACGGCAACTTGGCTTCCACAGCTAGTAATATTCCCACCCCCAGGCCAAGTATGAGACAAAGGGTGTGAAGCACTCTTGAAGAAGAATACCCGCTTTTGTGAACTTCACAACGAAACTCTATTTTTTTCACCCCTTCTTTTCTTTTACACTTGTGTCGGAGTTACACTTCCCACGACGAGCCACATTTTTACAAGATCAATACAATTTTTCTCTCGCTTTCGAATTCCACGTACTAGCAGATAAAATGGGAACTCCTACGCAAGATATCTTCACCAAAGCTTGGCCAACTAGGTCCTAGAAATAAATAAAATGTAAGAAAAAATCTGCGTGGAAAGGTCACCAGTGATATAATAGATGTATACCCGCAAATGCTACTCCTTCCCGTATGGGACTATGGCCTGATGCAGCGTATTCTGACTCCTAAACTGAACTAAGGAAGCTTCAGCAACCAGCTCGCGGAGTAAAGACTACACCAATTTGCTCCACCTTCGTGCCGCATTGATCCGTCCTCGAAAACCGTCGATGGAACCCCAGCGCCGACTCCGCATCCTTAAGGCCCCGGTTCACCTTATCCTCTTATAGGGGAATTGCATGGTAAACGTTTCAGGTGATTTCTCGATAAATATGAAGTATTTTTTAAAAGTCTCTTGACAGTAATGTAATGCTGCATAATCCGCTTCAAATAACGAAGCCCAATTTTGGAAAATTTTCCCATAACGAAGCTGAAATTTTCAGTTTGTAAGAAAAAAATTAGTAATTACTTTTTCAAAAAAAGCCCTCGTTACATGAAGCGGATTATGCAGCATTAGATTATGCAGAATTACATTACTGACAAGAGACTTTTAAAAAATACTTCATATTTATCGAGAAATCACTTGAAACGTTTACCATGCAATTCCCCTATAAGAGGATAAGGTGAACCGGGGCCTTAATTCAAATGCTGTGCTACTTCTTCACCGTTGCGACATGCCACAAATACAGTACACCGGTTTGTTTACAGTTTTACTTTTACAATCTAGAACTCGTCATTATCGAGCCAGCTCGTCCCATTCAAGCTTCAACAATAAAGAATTATTTTTACTTTTCTTAAGCTTTTGTTTCAAGTTCAAAAGAAGACTTAGAGTAGCACGTATAAACTTCCTAACTTTTCCTTACATTTGCGTAATCCAACAGTCCAAGAAACCCCAGTTCACGTATTTTTAAAGTATACAGTCATCTGTGGCTTCTCGTGGACCAACTTTCGGATGTTTTGCCTCACTATGTAATCCTCAACGGATTGGTTTCATTGTGTGAATGTCAAGTGTTCCATAACTTCATATTTTTTCTCGAATAATTTCGATCCGTTGTAATTTTTTGTGTCATATCTGATCAAGCAAGTAAGCGAAAAAAGAATAAAGAATACAAAAATAATTAAAAAATAAAATATGTAAAAAATTGAAGTATTACTAAATTGAAATTGATCTAGAATAATCGCAGATCCGACTATATTAGATAGAAGATCCGGTCATTCAATGTTCGAGTTGTCCTATGCGACCATCCTCGCATATTGAAAATCTCCGTCTTGAAACTGATAGCACTTGACGGGGATGATGACACTTCCGCCAAGTTTTGCTTTCTTCACAGACAACGAACCATTTAAACGAGACGAAAAAGTGGGCGTTTGATACTATCAACGGTTAATCGTGTTTCGTTTAGTGCTCCAACTATATTGTAGTCTGAAGTTGTACCCTTTTTTGAGAACTTATGGACATTTTAATAATTAACAGGAATGATTATAATCTCACGTGTGGCGAAAGAATTGTAATTTTATATTTATTGTTTAAAGCGGCATACCATCTTGTAAAAATGGCTTCATTTCTTTTGCTTTCCACATAGCTTTTGACTTATGGATCGCATAAAATTCCCGTGGATAACTTGTGACTTACGTGTTAACATTTTGTATTAGAAGATGCTTTACACAAAAGCTGTGTTTCTACTAAACTTCTTACACATATTTTTATTACTGTACCATCTTTTACTTGCAGTAAATGACGTCATACAAACGAATCAGGTCTTGTCGAGAAACAAAGATCAAGTTTACTTTGTTTTCTCAGATGTTTGGACTTTTCCTAAGCTATTACCTACAGCTGGCTTTTTTTGTTTATCGATGCTTCGGTATTTTACGGATCGAATTCTATAGTAATGTTTCTTCCAACCTCAATTTATTGTGTCTGCCGTCTTTTCAAATACCCATTTATTTAATGAAACTGGTTTATTTATATCCTTTCTATACATTAACATAAGATGCCACTACACAGCGCACTACCAAGACTGCGACTATTTCCAGGCAAGAATTTACCTATAGTTACCACGATGAATGACGAAACACACAGAGCGGACGGGAGGCTGAGATTAAGGTTTACTGCTAAAATTCAATCCCGTTTTCCGACTACAGATCAATACGTTTTAACTGACAAGGCCTTTTCTATCACAATTAACTTCCCTCTTCTTTTCAAACGTCAAACGCAACAAGTTAGGGTTGGGTTTTTGCCCGAATCCAACGCAACGCCACCTGTATCTGAGCCAATCTCGTCCGCTTCAGGAAACTCTTCACAAGCTCAAATTCAGTGACTGGGGATGCATTAGTCGCCAAGGGCTCGCACAAGAGTTTGGTGGTCAAACAAAGCAACCATTGCATTATCTATAAGGAAAGACAGTTTTTACCCGCTCGTTCCATTTTGTAGATATATTCTAAAGTTTGTCAGATACCTCTGATGCAGACGGCGTTGTTTCCTGGAACCAAGGACTAGGGGCCCATAACAGCAACTGACAAATAGTAGCGGCTCGGCTTGCACTCAAACGCTACAACAAATATGGTCACTTAGAATTCCGCGTTGGTTAGGCTCTATTTTTTTTTACCTGGGAAGGTGAACGTTTCAGCAAGTTCAGAATTAACTTTTGCAAGGGTACAGGTATATAGAGAGGCAAAGGGGGCAAGTCGCTTTCCGAATAGGTCCGCGATTCCATACCATGAGTATAAAACGGATTCATTTCGCCAAAAATTTCATAGGCCAAAGTGCCTACCGCCCACACGTCCGTTTTTTCGTAACTGAGCACAGAAAATGTTCCAGGCTGTGCATCGGCAATCTGCAAGGCAACACAGAAAACATTCAAATTTTTCCAAACCGTTTAATATATACGAAATGCCAAAAGATTGCACGTATTTACTTCAGGAGCCATTAGTGCAGCATTGCCACCTTTTTCTATGTCATACGAACGGTACGGTATCTTCATACCCAAATTCGGATCACACAAGCAGCAACCAAAGTCTGTTATTACAAGAGCGGGAGTTTCCAAGCCTGACGCCAAATCCAAAAGCAAATTATCGCTCTTCAGGTCCCTACGTGAAGTAAAGAAAAAGATAAACTGAAATCCACTGAAAGAACTTACTAAAGTTACCTATGGGCGATACCATGCCTATTCAAATGAGCCACGCCTTCCAGAAGCTGTGTTAGTAACAGCAAAGACGTATGGAGGGATGGTCGCCCTTTGGACAAAAAATCCCTCAAAGTGCAATCGTACCTTAACATAATTGAAGTCAGTATTCGAATCAGCTGTCAAAGCGATAATACACAGAAAACAACAAGAACAACACATAAATGTAGAATTCAATAGTTAATGTTACCTTTACACGTAATCTTCATTACACTCACCTTCACAGACTAAAACGCTAATTCAAAAATAAGTTCACACTAGAGTTCCGACACTCTGATTAGTAAAAAAATGGCAAAATTCCTCTCTGGAGCAAACGTTTTTTGTGTGTGTGTTTGTGTGCGTTTATCAGCGGCGTGAGCTTAGCTCGTTACCGGCGTCGAGTTATATACAAGCGGGTTTGATTATCCACGTTATAGTTGACCTTTGCACAGCCTTTCTTTCCCTTGTTTGATTTATGTCTTCAATAAAAGCCTTAGTTGCAAAGAATCATCCTAACCTTCCATTCCTACCACCAGAGTTCTGTTTCCTACGTCAACATGTGAAAAATATGAAGACTTTTTTATCAGCAAGTCTAAGATTTACAGAAAGAGAAAAATAAACTTTTCCGGCCTAGTCCATTATCATGCATTTAAGAAAGAGAGTAAATCAATACCTTTTCATTACTAAAAATAGGCTCATATTGCGACCCATGCCATGCGGATACAGACGCGCGGGTAATGCAGCAGGATAAGTAGAAACTGCGTCCGGTAACACAGGAATCCGATCGGCGAATGCCCAAGGCATTTCAACGATGTTGGGATGGGAGGGAACGAGGGCTCTCGGACCTAGTAACCTAGTTAAAAATCCATTACACAAAATTAATAGTTGGCGTTTCGTAAGAGATGTAGCTTGTTATACTGTTCTTGTTCCTCTTCAATTATAACTTTCCACGCAGGAACAGTTTCCCGTCGCATGGCCGTAATAACAGCCCAAGCGTTCGATTCGGCTTCGTAGTTATACATCATCTTCACGGCCCACGGATATGATTTGAGGTTTTCCGGTTGCAACCTTACAGACGCTTTTTTGCAGTTTGCGCCATAAACCACCGCCGAACAGCCTTTTGCGAGCAGTGGACCGAATTCCAGATCATCCAAGGACACTGTCGTCGGTATAGCTTGTGGAGACGGGGAATACAGAACCGACAAAGCTAGTTTCGACACTGCTTCCTGTGAATATAAGCCGACAGTTATTAAAAACAATGCAATCTTCTACAGAAGAATATGAACGTCTACAAGACTACAACAAAACAATAAAGAAAAATAAAACAGAAAACCGAGAGTTAATAATAGAATGACCATGTAACCGAATGGTACTTCTGAATTGTGTGCCCCGTTCCATTTCTCGGGCCAAGCTACTTGTGTAAGAGGATAAGCTATTTTGGCATAAACCGGGTTAAAAATTCGTCATATGCGAAACCGTATATAAAATTGTAGAATCTAGCCTGTTGCTTTATTCTGATTCCAGGCGCCTTTTTGAGTTTAACGTTACAATAGTAAGGCAAATTTACAATATGATAATCTGGGAAAAAGTTAGGTTAGAAATTATTTATACTAAATCCTGTTAGTGCGGTTTAAACAAACGAACTAACAATACAAGGGTTTCAGGCAGTTAAGAAGTTTACGGCACATAATTCGAAAGACTAGGTAGCGACTGATTAGCCAAACAACAAAACATTACTCGTATCTCGAAACAGACGCTTTCCAGCTGCTCATCTTTGGTCAAGATACCGCGGGTAATCAAGCGCTGGGTTTCTTCTTCGTCCATTTCTGCAGCATTATTAGAGACAGCTAAGGAAACGCCCACAAGGCCAAAAAGGGGCACCCGGCCTCCAAACGCAAGCCTGGATGCCGCATTTCGACGAATGACTGCAGCAAATGTTTGGGATGAAACGCGGCTCAAAAGGCCTTTTCGGACAAACTCGTTGGCTAGCTCGAAGTAGGTTGACTTCACCCCCGCTCCAGTGTTCACTCCAATGGAATAAATCTTGCCTTCTTTAACAGCTAAGCGTGGCTTCAGCTGAAAAAAGCGACGAGAGTAGAACTTGACAGTTTTCCACACATCGGAAATGCTGTACGACTGAGGAGTGGCCGGGTTCCTATAAGCTACGCAGCACTGTAAAACTGGACCCGCCAGGCGCCGACTTTTTAGTAATTTCTTCAGGCAAAACATGGTTCAAGGCTGGGAAAAACAGGAAGAATTTTGTGAAGTACGAATATGTCAAAACTTTAAACTGTTTCACGTGGCTTATCCCAAACCATTCTAACAAATTTATTTCTAGCTTACTTTCCCATTCGCTACTATATTCGCAAAGAATGTTAACTTCGGTGCTCTTCTCGAACAACACGACAGGCGTACTGTCGAGTCAGCTGTGCCAGTTGTGTGCTGAGTTGTTGTTATGCAGGTTTGGTAGATGGCTGTAGTTGTTGGTTGTGTTGATCCCAACACGTTCTTAGCAGAGCGCCGTGAACATTTTCACGGATGCATCTTTGCGCTTAACCGTGAACATTTTCCCTATTACGGGACCTTCCAGGCCTCAACTATACCGGCAATGCTGACATCTATCTATGGCAACTTTAGCTGGAAAAATTTATTTTCGGGCAGTGAGGGCGGTGGATGTAAACAAAAACAGTGCAGGTATTACTTACTTTTTTAACTTTTAAATATGTTTATAGTTAACTTAGCTTGATACTAATAACTGTCTTGTCTCTTTTCAGAGATTCTCGAGTATTACTGTCCTGTTTGAATCGTTCAAGTGGGGGGAAATCTGTAAATCGCTAAGCTTGTGTTGTGAACAATACACTGATTTTTCAGGACTTAAAAAAGGACTGGTTACTTTTTTCTAACATTTTACGTATAAAGTACGTCATCAACAACGACTCTGTCGTTCTATTGTAAAAATATTTCAATCGTAATAATAGTTTGTTTCAGTTCCGCCGTTCACTGAGTACTTGATGTGGCCATAATTTTTTCCATAAGGAGAGGCCTTGGGAGCGAAAATCTAAGATTTTCAACGCTATCTTCATCGGCCCAAGCTGTTAAAACCTCTGCAGGTCTGTCGTTTGAGCTTCTGGTTAACTTAAATTGGCTGCGAGTTTCCATTTTACCGCGATGAGCTGCCTTATGGTCTCGGGGCCAAGTTAAATACGGTCAGCCTGGTCTGTCGTGCAAACTGACGGATCCGT
>JAHZNP010002166.1:0-10349 GCA_020615345.1 Triops cancriformis | reverse complement strand
AGAAACTTTACCGATCAAATTTCTAATGTTACACCTTACAGATCGTAATGAAAACACACAGGTATAATCTTCACCACTAGTAGGACATTTCAGATGAGTTTCTGTCAAGAATCTGTGTATTTTAAGAAAAACTAATTAAAAAACAATAGAAATGCAACGTCGTAAGTGGTTGGCGCGAGTTGCAGAGGCGGCAGCTTCAAATGCCACAAGGCTGGAAGTGCTGGAAGTGCAGCGTCACACAGCGTTGCCGTTTTTCACGACTCGTTCCTCATGGTAAAAAAATCGGCTGTTACAACCGTTTCGACAGGTGCCCTAGGACTTCTAGGTCTCTTGTAAAAACAAGTAAGAAACTATAGCGTTTGAGCTTTTACTGTGTCGTTCAGTAGCGTTCGGTGAGCTTAAAAAATATTTTGTTTATTTTGTTGGTAAGCTATAGTTAACGCAACGGGCAATAAAGTACCACCCGTTTTCACTAAAAAATGCAGCGAAATCAAATAAAGTTGATTATCTCGGTTAAACGTCAATCGTTTCACATGTAATTTTTTTAAGGCTGCGTAACGGTATTTGACATGACCCTGTTTTTTTACAGCTACAAGAGACGTTTCGCTCAAAAGCTATGATTTTTGTTACTTTCGCGTAACGTTACTTTTGACCCGAGTCTCCTCTACTCGATTCTTGACATCGGAACGAGTTACTCGATCCTTGACATCGGAACGAGAAGATTGACTTTAAATTCACTCTGTAAGGGCCCATTATGAATTCTGTCGCCCACTCCTAAAAAATATAAAAATATTGTACATATTTAAAATAATACACAACAATAATGATACTTTTTTTAGCAAACATTATAGTATCGAAACAGTTATTAATGTAGTATTTCAATTCTCCAGGGTTTGAAAACACCTTTTTGATTTCCGACTCGACTTTTTGAACAATAATGGGCGTGGGGGGGGGCAAACGTCGCGACGCCCCCGCGTATAAGTATTACTTCATAAAAAATTGCAAATAAAAAAGTTACATTTATATTTTTCTACTTCTTCGAGGAATGGTTAATTACTGAACGTTATCTCGAGTTCTACGGGGGGGGGGGGGGTTCGGTATGAATTCAAATTTTTTCGCTATCTCCATAATTCCTTATCGCCTGTTTTTTTTAACAAAAAAGCTTGGATCAACACGGAGCTTTCGTGCTATCGACACTTGTGTTTCATTTTCCCACCCAAGGACACCATTTCAACTCGCTTGCTTAACGACGAGTTGGTGCACTTCTTCTGAGGCATATTTGTAACACCCTTTCCACTACCTAACTGATTGCAAATCGCGAAATACAGAATAGGAATTGGAGCACTGTGAAAGGTTTGTACAAGAACTAAAAGCTTTTTATGAAATTGGTCGGCCTTTTGTTTTTACATATTTTTGTTAAACGGGACTTGAGACTAACTTGTCGATAGTCTGGTTTTGTCGCTATTCGAGTTGCTTTTAGATGGGTTCCACTGTATTCATGGCCGTACCCAGGATTTGGGTGCGTGTGGGGGTCAAGTCCGGACTGAACCGAGAGGGCGGGGGTTAGAAATATATGTAATTTTTGTCTCAAAAACGTGCAGATTTCTTTCCTATGTTACAAAATAACTAGGCTGAAGCCTTTCATTACCCGACCATAGGACAGAACATAATACACTAAACCAACCAAATTCGGCTGAGAGCGGCCTACCAAGAGTGTGCCAAAAATGATTTGTTAAAGCTCCGATACGTCTAATCCTCCTACGGGGTTACATGTCAGACATGCACAGTACTCCTGAAAAGATAGCTAGGAAATCGATAAACACAAGTTTACCGATTTACGTTAGAGTCCCATTTTTAGATTTCCCCCTATAAGGAAGTTGCTAGAGCAGTTTGGCCAGTCCTTCTCTCCCACGGGAGCATAATAAAATTTTCACAAAAGTCCCATAAGGAACGGACTGCATATTCCGAATTTATAGGCTACTCTGTGCCTCTTCAAATGTTATTGAGAACTTGCAAGTGAAAAATACTGATGAAACTTTTACCACTAGATGGCACCACATTATGAACTTTTTTAGATGTTTTTTTTTTTGCGCTCACAAAAAATACAAACGATCCCATGGCACCCGAAATATTGAATGCACTAGATACAATTCTACCCGTAACTTCGAAAACTGCATCCCACACTCTTATATGTGTATTAAAATGTCAAAATCACCATCCTAAACGGATTAAAACAACGTGATTACTTTATGGAAGACAGCTGTACGTAACACTCACTAAATTAAACACAGCATCTCGTCTCATATCTACCTTCTTCTCTCTTCCCTTTCTTTACCATTCAAATTTTCCATACCACAAGTACAATTTCATAAGTAAAACTTCAACTGGACGCCACCGCGCCGTAATTATGTGCGAATTGCGGACTGTCCTTAAACGCCAGCCGTTTGCCCGCGATCAAACACTGGATCACCCATTCAGACGACACGACCGGTATTTCCATCTCACCTGCGGCCCGCAAAATCCCCAGCGGGCACGCTCCGTCCGTTACCACCACGTCGACGCATAGCGCCCCCTCCACTTCCTGACTCTTCTTCCGCGCCGGCAGCCGCTTGACGGCGCTAGCTTGGGCGTCCAAGAGCAACGGCTGCCACAACGCCACGAAGCCCGCATTCTGCGACGTCACCAAAACGCGCATGCCCTTAAAAACGCACGAGTTGCCGCGGTGGTCCCACGAGAGGATACTACCATCCAACGCGTACCCAGCCGCCAACGCGTACGACTGCCACGGCAGTACTTTGCCTTGCTGGCAACAATGGACCACCCACTCATGCGACACGGCGCGGATGCCTACCGCCAGACAGCGAACGTAGCGCTCGGTGCGGCAAGGTTTGTTCGCAATCAACAGCGTCACGGCCCTGGACGAGATTTGGGCATAGTCGAAGCGTTCCAGTACTAACCCGCCGCCTTGGCTCAATTGTTGACTAACATACATCTTCAAGTAAGGAATCTCTTCAAACTCCTCCTCCTGGTCCTGGGTAGGCAAGGCTTTCGTGCTACGGGTCAAGAGAAACGCATATTCTGCAAACAAGGGCGTGGACGGCAACGGTCCAAGTACCGCAACATCCACTGTGTTATCTTGTACTTCTTGCTCCATTGGCTCCTCCTCCTCCACCTGACCAGTGACACGCGCCACGATACGGTGACGCAACGTCGCCTCCAGATTTGTAAGCAGCGACTCGCTACTTTCGCTCATGGTACTTGTGTCCAGTAACGTGTCGTTCTTGCCGCGTTTCCGAACCCGCCGACAGCTGACAGCAATACGTGGCGTGCTACGCGGACTATTAGCTGACGCAGGTGGTACCGGTGAGCTCGGTACTCGTCTTCTTTTACCTTCCACGATATTATCGAGCGATACTTGGGCTCCTCGCGGCGTAAACACCGCCTTGATGGCGTTCATAGCCTAAAATTTTAAAGAAACGAGTATTATAGACTTGTTTAAACGGGTAAGAACGTACCTCCATTTCTTTTGCTTGCTCGCTGGTGAAGAAAACTCGCTCCCGGTTGTAAACCACACCCTCCCGGCCCTCCAAGTCCACCAAGTACGCAATTTTCTTACCCCGTCGCTGGTATCCTATGACGCAACCGGGACGACAGAGACTTTCTTCGGTTTGGGTGTCATCCGCGTCAACGCAGACCGCTTGGCCTACCCGTAGCAGGCCGATGGGCAGGATCTGGTGTTCCAGTATCTTCCGGTGACTTCCATCGGCGAATTCTACCAACCATCGCCCATCGGCTTCTTTGCTTTGCAGCGCCGCTGGATAATAGTACCCATTCGGCCATCTGGCATATACTGCCATCCCGTCGGCCAGTATCGTTGTCCGTAGCTGACGCCACTGCTCTTCGGCTTGCTTTACGAGATCTTCTGAACTTTCCGCCAGGCCACTCTGTCCCTCTTCTCCGTTTTTCACGTCTTCTAAAACAACTGGGAGCGGAACTAGGCTAGTACCGGCTTCGGGGGTAGTTACCGGCTCGTTTTCGATCGCCCGGGGGCTCGTTTTGGTTCGCTTCGTGTGAAGTTTCAATTTAAAAGCTCCCGGGCGGTTCCTTTTGTCAGGTACAAATTCGTCATCGCTATTGGCTGTTGCTTCCGAGTGGGAGGACAAGGGGCGGGCCCTTTTACCACGTTTACGGGTATGGGGCGTGTCTTTCGGGATGATGTGGGTCAAAGACTCTTCAATCTCAGCTGCTGTGAACGCCTGGTCTGCTTTCCCAGGCGAAGTGATACCTTTTTCCTCATAAGCCACACCCTTTTCTCCCCCCTCAGCTTTCTCCTATGAAAAAGATCCATTTTATCCTCTGCTTTTTACAACTAGCGTGAGTTTTACAGTGACAGCTTGTTCCACGGGTGCTTCACCGCGCTCTGGTTCTGGGTTATCCTCGAGGATGACGACTTCCGGACTGCTAGTTGCTTTAGGTCCCACACGAGGACGCACTGGGTGCGAAGGCTTGGGAAAATCAACGCTGGCTGTTGTTTAAATGACAATAATGAACAATAGATCGTAAGAATGCTTAGGAAAATGTTCTTACCTCCGGAAGCGATGCTTAATCTCGAAGACTGCGCGAACATACCGGCTTCCACGGAAGACGCGACAGACGTTCTGCGAAGAATGGAGCATGAATTTAAAAATGCGCACTAGGTAACGAAGCCGGAGAAGAAATACACAATATACCTGGAGAGACGCGATGTATGCTTGGAAGTGGCCGAAACGTCCGCCAAGTACCCTTCGGAGTTGCTGCTCGTGTTAAAGAAACAGAACGCGGAGATTGGGACGGCAATATCGGTGGGGATGTCTTCGACAAACTTTTTCTCGCCCCGTTCATACAGGTAATGGAATAATCCGGACATCTTCGGCAAAATCTAAAAACTTAATTTGTTATTTACTCAATAAAACGTAATACGTAGGATTTTTTTCATAAATGCAATAAAGTTAAAATAATTGCAAAACGTACACACAATACAAAATTCAAGGAAAATAAGTTTAACCAAACTTCTATGGATGAAATATCATAAAAATGGATAAAAAAGAGCCAAAAAAGAAAAAAATATTTCGAAGATTAAGACAAAGGAACTATAGTATAATCACTTAACAACGATCCAGAATGAGAAAAGGTGAGGAACTATGAAATGTTCATGACTGAAACATAAAATAAACAAGTTTGTAAAAACAAATTGCAAATAATCATACGAAGGCAGAATAAGTAGAACTCATCACTAAAACACAGAAAATTTAAATTTTATGAACCATGGATAAAAATAATAAGAAGGTACCACAAGTACCAAGAAACGAGACAATTCAGGATTATATTTCATAAAAAACGAAGAAAATTGAAAATTAAAAAACTGAAAATTAAAAAATGCTCTATAAAACGCATAGAATCAGGGGAAATTTCTTAAAATGGTTAAAGTATCTTAAAAGGCGAAAAAGTAATAAAAAGAAAATTTGTAGAAAAATTTAACTAGATATGATATCCAGTCCACTTATATCTTTCTTGTTTAAGTACAAGAAATGCAGTAAACTTATGAATTCAGCTTAAAAATCATAAAAAGTTTAAAGGAAACACTTAACATTTGCCACATTGCCCGTTACACTAAGTTATTTCGTTTAGTTTTATAACACTTTTTTGTTTAAAGTTAGATTTCCATCTTTTTGCCTTAACATAATTTTAATCTATTTTTAAGACTTCTTTATTTTATTTTTGTCCCTAATTAAGGATCTTGAGTTCTCGACAAATCTTCCATTTTTTAGTAAAAGGACGAAAAAATCACCCGAACAATTCTTTTCGAAGTGACTTCAGGCCCAAAATTGCATTCCACTGTCAGTTTCCAGTATTTTGATTCGTCGATGTCCGCTACGGGTTCGGTTAAGCCTTGGCTGGTGGGCGTGGCTTCATTGGACGCCAATTGGGCAATGTCGCTGTCCGTTAAATGGAGTTGATCCACCAGAGACTGATTGGGCGTCGACGTATGACCTGGTTGCTAGAAATTAGACAATTCTAAATTAACTAAACGATTTCATTTTCCTTAAATTGCTCTTTTTAATGAAAAATTACCTTTTCTTGCGTAATTATGTCATGCACTTTTTCGGGCACCGCGACACTAGCTTGGTTCAAAATCGCTCGCGTGCGCCACGAACTGGGCGTGGAGGCGTGGTCTTCCGTTACAGTGAGCTGACGGGCCGTTTTGGGCTCGTTTTCCCGCGTTGGCTCGGGAGAAACGGACAAAATAAGCGGGTGGGTTAGCTTAGCCTCGGTCTGCGTCTTGGTTTCAGTGGGTTGGGTGCTATTTTGTGTGTTAAAGGGAAGATCAAAGTCGATTTTAGTACAAAGACGAGGCGAGGGCCGCGGGCATGGTGTGTTTTCGAGCGCGAAGCGTTGTGGACTGAGTTCTAGCTCGCGGGTGAGATCGGATTCGTTGAGTCTAACAGGATAAAGACTTGGTTCAGGTCTGGCAGCAGGAAGGGGAGGTACTGGAGCTTCTTGGGATGAAACAGAAAGCTGAGATCGGTGTGATTTCACGCTTCTGTCAGGCGAAGGCGGGACGATGTCTTCGTCGTCGTCGGAAACAGTAACAGGGACGTCGGACTGAGACCCATCGTGCATTTCGGGCTGGAGAAGCGGATTTTCCGCCGCTCTACGAGAAATAAGGAAAGTTTTTATACAGCTGCATTTTCTTTTAGTGTAGATTATTGAATTACTCAGGGGAAGGAGCCTCATCTTCAGTTTTTCCGTTAGTAGTCGTCGATTCCATTCCTTTTTAAGGTGACTGGTTTGAGTTACATAAGAAACGGGCGCATTTATGAGGATTTTAAATCGCGTTTTGCTATATGAAGAAAAATTAAGAATTATAAATGCATGTGAGCGGCATCGGATTTCACATATTTACGTGAATTAGAACAATCTCACTTATTACATGATTAATATAGATTAGTTTATGCTACCTTACGAACAAAAATTAATTTATTTCGATAGTCAGGATACGATCCCACGTGAAGTTTCAAAACCTGGGCCAAATCAACGCCAAAACAGCCCCATGCTTGTTTAGCGTGCCTAACAACCAATCGCGAATGAGAAGGCTCAGGTTCAATTTTTAGGTATTGCATAGGGTCAGTAACAGACAGGCTAAACACAAGGTTACGCCCAAGGTTAATAGAAACAAGGTTGCGCTATTCCCGCCCCTTTGCGTAAGTGTTTCAAGGGTATACGTCACGCGGATCCAGCCAATAAGCGCCAAGTGCAGGCTGGCATTGCCTGAGCAGGGAAGTCTGGTAAACAAACGTTAGAAACGCGATGTGTGTTTACTGAAGTGCAGAGGCGTAACGAGGGTAGGGCGAGCAGGGCTCGTGCCCTGGGCGCCAGTTTCGGCGAATTTTATTGTGAACTGGCCCATTCACCCGTTTCGCATTACGGATTTCCCAGTTGACGACAAAATGACCAAAAGTAGAACTAGGAGTACAACTCCTTAGTAGTACCTACCGTTCACAATAAAATAGCCGTTCTCTCTATGATTTTCAAACCACCAGACGAAATGACAGGCTCAAGCTGTTAAGACAAGGAATTATAGGCGGCAAAACAATTAAAAAATTACAATGCTATTTCGCTTTCTATGTATTTCTCATTTTACAAGGAATTGGAACAATATAGCGCGGGACAAATTACTTAAAACTAATTAATTTTAAAACTCAAATGTCACAATAGAAATTGTATCTAATTACTGTTATTCCTCCATATGTTCCTTTTTAAATTCCTTACCTTAATTTGTTCTTCACATACTAGACCTGAGATGGTCTCATTTATGTATTTTTTCACAATTTAAAATGTTGGCATGATATTTTGACTTGCCGAAAATACTGCTGCATCTTTTAAGCGAAACCAACTACTTTACAGCTTAAAAACCTAAGAACCAATTAAAACCCATTCAATAATTTAGGAAACATTGTATTTTACCACAGTACAAAGCAAACATCCTGAAAAGAGCTACATTAATATTGTAAAACACAATTTTTTATCCATGGTAAACAATTCAGGATACAACAAACCTAAGAAGAAATTAAAACACAATTAAGTCTACTGTAATACACAAATTAAACGCAAAGCCCGAAATGCAAATTAATGACGGAGCAAGTTTGTTTACAAACAAAAGGCAGTGGGCGGGCTTACTTTCTCTATCCCTAGTACTACTGTGCTCTTGGGCAGAGTAGAACTAAAACCAAGGACGGGAACCCATCTAGTTAAGCCGTACACGAGAAAATGCACATCCAGCTCGACTCGGTACACAATAAAACGAAGGTTCATCCAGAAGGGGAACCCCGTTGTCCCGTTCAGTACACAATAAAATTCGCCTTTTGACGGGGCGCCATATTCATGGAAAATGATCTCCCTTGCTTCACTCTACATTGTGTCCTGTCAATTTTTCGCGGTTTCTTTTGTAAAAATCGGTCGCTATGCTGAAGGATTCCGACGTGACCATACGGCAGCTTCTTGGAATAATTAGCACCTTTTATTTCCTGTCCTAGAAGGTCAACCTACGTGAACCCCGACGTTGGCGATACGGGTTGAGAATTGGTTCAGATTGAGGGGTAGGACGATCTGGGTTTTTTTTCCAGTAGGTAAACAACTGAGAAACAGAAAAGGACAACTAGAAGAAGTCTTTCAGAACTTTAAGTTTTAAGTGACTTAGTGAGAAAAAAGTGTAAAAAAGTCAAAGAGCGTCAACAGAATTTGCCGACCACCTGGTATGTGCACATTTTTATTTTTTTAAGTTAGGAAATAAGTTAATTCCTCTTCTATGAAATAATTAGCAGTACCGATAGAATGCTTCAGAAAACTGGACAAAAGTTCAGTATCTAACGCTCTTGAATTTCTCGAATTTATTTTTCAGTATGGCGACGAAAATGTGTTTCCTAATTTCAGAACTACTGTGCAGATTACGCTTTCGATCTCTTTTTCGATTGTCAGCTTATGTTGATTTTGTCATATCTGAGGGCGTCAATGAGTCAAGAAAGATTGTCGTGTTTAGCTTTACTTAGCATTGAATGAGAGGAGATTGAAAAGATGAATTTCGACGACATAATAGAAAAGTTTGCTTCGGAGAAAGCCAGAAAATTAGCATTTTAACGTAAGGTCTGATTTTTGTCCCCAAATGTTTTATATTTGTTCATTGCAAATTATTAACTGGATTTTATTATGATATTTTACTCTTGTATAATCATATGAATCTTGTTGCAAATCCTCGCGCAGTTATGAACATCCTATAAAATATCTGGGTAAAAAATATATCAAGTGAGCTGTTTGAAAGTGACACGTATTAAAGCGCGGTAATTTACCTAAAAATACAAATTGATAAAATATTGCAGTATTTTATACTTTTTTAATTGGTATCACTTAAAGAAATTTGACTGTCATAATACATGACAAATTAGCGTAAAAAGGGGGGCGCTGATTTTCCCTTTGCCCTGGGCGCCGTTGACCCTCGTTACGCCTCTGCTGAAGTGGTAGTTATTACGCTGAATTCCAAAGTAAGAGCAGCAAAAGAACATTATTATTAATTAAGTAGTATTAAGAAATGATACACAGTTTTTTTAGTTTGTAAGTTTGTTTATTTTCCTTTTTTTCCCTTCCTTGACTTGTTGTAGGTCGTCCATGTGTTTTTGTAACTTCATGTAAGTTATTGCACCCCTCCATTAGACAACGATTTCCAGGCATCGTGAATGCTATATTTTGACAAGAAATCCGACTTTGTAACACAAATCTTAATGCATTTGTCTATTTTGACGAATTAATACACTTTGTAAACTATCAATTCATGTTTTGTTTTCTCCGTGTGCCAACAGTGAAATTTCTCATACCGAGTTCATAGTTAGAAAAAACCTTCGCTGTTGGTTGGTCCCGTGGCTGAAAATATAGATGGCGTTGAAGCGTGACGTCAGCCGGATCCTGGAAGCACGCCTTTTTCGAATGAAATGTTGTCAGTGAAAATATACATTGCGTGTTATGCGCTACTCATTGATAAGTGATGAACGCAATTCTTGTATTTTTTGCCTAAATACACGTTTCTATTATTCGCACATTTAGTTTCGATTTCTTATGTTTTTTTCTTTATATATTTTTAATTCACAGGCCACAACAGCCGATCTGAAAGATAACGAATTTTTCTTCAGCCGTAACAGCTTCAGAATCATGTTTTGCGAGGAATGCAATCTACCCCTCTTTCTACTGCTTGCATTCGCATCTTCCTTTCCTTTTTTTCTAGTTTGTAGATTTTCGAACGTCTAGCCAGCAGCGAACATTTT
>JAHZNP010002165.1:0-10357 GCA_020615345.1 Triops cancriformis | reverse complement strand
GTTTTCAAAGTGCTCGGTCAATCGGGCTCGCAGGCCTTTTAGAACGGTCCGTCGTTCGCGGAGCTTAATTGCACCACGAATACGGTTCACCTGACGAGTGTGTTGAGCCTTTTCATGCGTTCTCAACGCTTTTACTGCTTCGGGGCTTAACGCTTCCTCTGTCTCTTCATCCACGCTATACGTAAGAGGAGTCGTCGCCTTGGCTGACAGTCCCAGGTTTCGGCACCAGAATTTGTAGCGAAATGAAGGAAAAGCGTTGAGCTTCTAATGTTCTTAGCGGTGAGAAAGATTACTTTTGCACTTAATTAAGGTCCTTTATTCTCTTAACTAAGCGCTCCAACTGAAACAGGCAATATCAACTCCTCGTATGAACACGCTTGCGTGCTCTCGCAGGTACACCAACTTGGGCTACAGAAAACTCTCACTTCTATTCACCTTTACATTGAAAACGCAACTGTTCTTTATTCTGAACTTCGCCCCAGCTTCGCCAGTGCTCGTGAGGTTATATAAGTTCCTGACCTTGCAAGCACGAGCAGCCGGGGGCGATCTAGGGCTTTTAAAATAAACCTTTCCTTTTTCAAAAGAGGTAACATAACCAAACAAAACAAACGTTCCATCCGGAACACCAGGTGTCGTACCTTCAAATGTTGAGCTAACTGGTTGCTTCCGCAGCTGCAATCGACAGGCATCATGGAAACTGTGGTTTAAACAGGACGGTGCGCCTGCCTATTTTGCGGTGTCCGTCCGTGACTGGCTCGACGAAAGTTTTCCAAATCGTTGGATTGGACGGGGAACAAATCAGTCACCTGCACCATTGCCTTGGCCACCACGAAGCCCAGATCTTACCACTCCAGACAATGCTTTGTGGGGCTTTGTGAAGGAGAAGGTGCAAAAGCGCGGGTATTCTTCTAACGACGAGCTGAAAAATGCTATTCGGGACGTCTTTAAAGATGTGACCCCAAGAATGCTCAAAAATGCAAACCAGAGAA
This sequence comes from Triops cancriformis, assembly GCA_020615345.1. Classification (NCBI taxonomy): domain Eukaryota; kingdom Metazoa; phylum Arthropoda; class Branchiopoda; order Notostraca; family Triopsidae; genus Triops; species Triops cancriformis. Next base: position 9,368 of record JAHZNP010002165.1, on the reverse strand, counting down.
CATGGCGTCGTATTCTCCTTTGCAGGGATCACGGTGGATCTCATACTGATGTCTTAGACCAATAAAATACGATTTTTCTGAATAAACTGAGAATTGAAAGCGAAAGTGGTCTGACTTTTTTTTCATTGTTGCGGTTCCCTAAGGGTCCGCAAGATGGCAACTGTCCCGGTCACATGCCGGGATGAGTCCTGAATGTTAAACAGGCGTCACCGATTTTTTTTTCATGCAACTTTCTTTTTACAGGCAAAAGAAACCAGGTGTTATAGGACTTTCGGGCCACCCTGTAGTATACTGAGTACCTTAAGGTGCCTTTACACAGTACATGGTACTGGTGTTGTCAGTTGTAGTGTTGTCAATTCCCACTGTGGGGAGCTTTTGTCAGTTGGCCGGATTAGTGAAAGGTGGAAAAAGTGGGATTTGGGTGTTGTCAATCGACTCTTACCCAACGGCACACATGTGAAATAAAAGTTCATTAATTTTCTACATGTGGAATTATCAGTGAGGATACTAAAGAGCAGAAAGGATGAGAATATAAGACACTGGCATGAGATACTTTCTTTGACAATAAGATGCGACATTTTGAATTGCATTCAACATTGCATTTCTCTGTCCATCTTTTCTTTCCTACGTAACGCTTTGGTGATCCTCTGGTCAGGGTCGGAACGCGGGACGGTCAAGTAGCACAATATGATAAAAAATTTGGTCGAAAATTCTTGGCCTTGGTTAGTAAAAGTATGGCGTAGCTGGTCCGTGGAGAATTTTTGTTTGAGGCTTACATAAAAACTATTAACTCTGTTTACTTTCACTGCATTTATGAATTCTTTATTTTTCTCAGCCAATAGACTTTCTTTTATCTGTCTCTGTAGCTTCGATGAAAGCTCAGAATATCGTGAAGTTCAAATTCAAGACGACAGAACGTTGCTTTCTGGCGTAAACTGGACGTCAAATCAGAACGTCTCCAACGATGGACAATTGGATGTCGCCCGGACGTTACGGGAACTTGGCGGGGTGACATAGCACGTCAGAACTAGACGTCTTTTCGACATACCTGTGCTACCTGGGCGGGGATTAGTGCTGTTTTCGGGGCTGGTGTCTCCTTCGCGCAGGTACGTTTGCCATTACTCGCGCTCGACGGCTCCAGTGTTGACGCTGAGACTGGCATTACCGCAAGTATTTTTCGTAGAAGACGTCTGTTGCTGCGAAGCGTGCGTCCTGTTGGGGATTTTACTCTTAACAGTTTGCTGTCTTATAACAATGTCTTTATCGCAAACAATGCCATAAAATGTGGCTTGTCGGCAAGGTCTTTCGTCGACAAAGATGTGTTTTCGTGAGTTTCGGTTTTTGTGAGGTGAGGATCACATTATAAGGCTTACACAGTAGGATAACAAGAGTATCTTCCAATGTTAAAGTTTTGGACGTACTTTCTCTGTCCCTAGAGTACATTTCAGGTAAATGGACAGGCTAGCAAAGGGTACATTCGCAAACCTACGATTGCCGTTCAAGAAACGTCCCGACTGTTTACAAAGGGAGAGAGAGGTCAGGGAAGAAAGGTGGCCCCTTATTGAAATGTTATGTTCCCTTTGTGAACCCTTTTTCTACTAGATTAGGATTGCTTTCTCTTACCAGGGCTATGATCAAGTCTGTGAATCCATACCTCCTCTCTTCGTGAGGTATGGTATAGCCCTGGTAAATCCTCTTGGGACCAACAAAAGTTGGTCCAAAACCTTAGCATTGGGAGATAGCCCTGTTATCCTACTGTGTAAGCCTTATACTGTGGTGAGGATTGTTTGTTTCCTTAAACGGGTTCGAACGGGGAATGTTAATGTTGCAATAACAAATATGCATTAAGGGGGACAGGACGGGATCGAGGAGGTGAAGGGGAAGAGGGACTTGAGTAGGAGGAGGCAGGAGGACTTGTTATGGCAGTATCCCAGGGCTCATGGGAATCGGCGATCAACCTAACGGCCTGTCTTTTGCTGCAAAAATAGGCTTCGAAGTCCGTAAGGAATGTATTCAAATGGTACCGAAGATCGGTGAGGGCTAAATTGTCGCCGTTCTTTTCGATGTCATCATTATGAGCGGCTTCATAATGGTCATAAGTTTCAGTGATAAAGAGGGAAGGATGTCCAGATGTGCGGGACAAAAATCCGGCTTACAGGACCACTTTATAAAAAGTAAAAGAAAGAGTAATCTTAGTTCACTTGAATTCTTTATTTGTCATAAAGTATTTTTTCTCACGGTTCCGTTGCCGCACACCGTTCAGTTTTATAGCTCAAAAGAAAGTAGGGGAATCAACATAAAAGGGGAATTTGTGGGACGTACGTCTGCTCGCTTGTGAGGTCAGAAAGGAAGAGAGGGAAAGGGGCCGAAAGGGCAAATATTAACCTTGACCTAGAGCTACCCACTACAAAAAGGGCGATCCGGGAATAAAAAGATCGGTATTCGCCGCTAGGCCAAGCTTCGTGGTTCGGGTTTCACAAAAAGATTTTATTAGTTCTATCAGGTCTACATAAGAACAGAAGGGAAGGGGTTGCTAGTTAAGGCGAACTAAGCCAAGGTAGGCCTACCCTCATAAGAGGAAGAACCAGCCCAGACTGAGCCGATGGTGTGTAGTTGAGAACTGTATTTATACTGAGGTAGCGAGGTTACGGACAGGGTGAATAACCAGTGAAACCGTTCTAAGGAATATTGTTCACTTAAGCAAACTAACCCTAAAAGATAAGCTGCGCGATAAATGCACCTAAGACCGTAGTCTTGGCACGAGGTGCTTCGGCTTACCTTTACAAGGCCTGTTGACAACATGTATCGCGCGGCTGAACGTCCATGACACAAACAGATTATTTCGCTGTTACATTACTTCTTTCGTTAGAAAATATGCGTCCCCGCATCTGGGTAACATAAACATTGTGCGGTAGCTTAGGGGAACAAGGTAAATAGCACTTGACATACAATTTGGAAAATTTGTGAACAGTTCCTGAAGGTGTATACTTATAATTTTCTATACACAATATGCACTTTAACAATATTGCACTAAGCGAAAAGCTTCCAAATGCTTTTTTTCAACGCTTGCTGCTTCGGTATTGGCTTCTTTGCCACGAAATCAAATGCCTCTTGCGGACTACCACATAGTCGCTGCCTTTTCTCTGCTTCTAATTGCGCCATGTCTTCTATTTCCAATCTAACAATGTACGCCTATCCGGAACGTATAACGAGCTCAGGTTCTTTTCGTGAAATCCTGGTCGTCCAAGTCCGAGGCTTCAAAATGTCATCCGCTCCGTTAGTACCTCTGGGGGTTGAACTTGGCAGTAGTGTTGCTCTACTGTACGCGGGATATTTTTTAAGTATGGCTCCCAGGTTGCAAAAACTAACCTGATGTAACTACATGTTCACAGATCAATGCGAAAGGCTAGGTCTAGGAGCAAGTGCAATTGTAAACGAGTTAAAAATTTCCACACAACAAGAACAGAAAAGTTAGGCTTTTAAAAGTTAGGGGATCTCCTCAGAACATTGATTCGGAGGATATTTGCCAGTAACTAGACGCTAGTGATGGCTGAAAATATTTTTAGGAGTTAAAGAGAAAAATGCTTTTCGTTACCGTAAACTACTGTGTCAAAACAACAACATAGGAGTGGGGACGCGTCAATTTGGTTTAGGGGTCTCTTCGGAGATGGTTCGGAACCGCTGCCGCCAGTGTAACGGGGAAGATTTTATTGGTTCTATCAGGTCTACATAAAAACAGAAGGGAAGGGGTTGCTAGTTAAGGCGAACTAAGCCAAGGTAGGCCTACCCTCCTAAGAGGAAGAACCAGCCCGGACTGAGCCGATGGTGTGTAGTTGAGAACGGTATTTATACTGAGGTAGCGAGGTCACGGACAGGGAGAATAACCAGTGAAGCCGTTCTAAGGAATATTGTTCTAAGGAATATTGTTCACTTAAGCAAACTAACCCTAAAAGATAAGCTGCGCGATAAATGCACCTAAGACCGTAGTCTTGGCACGAGGTGCTTCGGCTTACCTTTATTAGGCCTGTTGACAACATGTATCGCGCGGCTGAAGGTCCGTGACAAACAGATTATTTCACTGTTACATCGACAAGTTCTTCTGCCAGCAAATAGGTGTTTTCATGAGGTTCGTTTAAGATTCGAGAATTGTTTGTTTCCTTAAAGGGATTCGGAGGGGTAATGTTAAGGTTACAGTCATAAAGGTGCGTTAAGGGCGGAGTTACAATTGGCTTCTACTTCGGTCAGGACTGTTTGGAATTATTCCGCAGATTGACTAGTCTTTCCAAGTGTCTTTGAGGGTGGTCTTAATGCTGCATGCCATTCGTTCATAAAACCTACCCCATCATGAGGCGCGTTCTACAGTACATTTTCATTCATATTAGTACTGAGCAGTGAAGGAATTGAACAGTCGCACTGCGGCAGTTCTGTTGAAGGGATTGGAGATTACGGTAAACTCTTTTTAAAGTAACGACATTATCCAAATCAATGTGTTATTCGTTTGCAGGTTAGTTTGGTTAGTTGTTTCCTTGTCTTCGTCTAGCGTGTCCAAGATTCGGCCATTGATATCGATTGCCTCTTTCAGAACTTTGTTGACCTTTTTAAGCTGGCTCTTGAAAATGCGCCTGGATGTTCCTTCGCGGATTAGCACAGCGAATCTGCTCTCATTTGCTTCAAAATAATTACAGCAGCTATGCTGTGTTGGCTACAGAGAAAGTTGATTTTCGCCTTTTGTTTATTCTTTGCTACTTGGTGAGACGCATGCCCAGCGCCGTACCCAGGATTTTGGTTCGGAGGGGGTTTTAATATGCAATTTTTTTACATTTGGGCATTCTCCTATGTTCACCATTATAAAACAATGATTTCGGGGAGGGTTTAAACCCCCAAAACCACCCCCTGGGTACGGCCTTGCGCATGCCCCTTTTCACCTGTAACTTCCACTGCTTCCGTGGAATCACTAAGTGGTTGCCAGTCTTCTCTGAAGAAGACTTAACATTTTAGTTTACTCATATGAGCATCAAGGTTGTGCACTCGAGACCAGGTCTTGGTCTTAAGACCGGTCTCGAGGGTACGAAAGTCTTGGTCTTGGTATGGTATTGAAAAAAATATCGGGTGTTGGTGTCGGTATTGGTCTCCGAAATTTTACGACTGTCTTGGTGTTGGTCTTGTTGCTTTGGTCTCGAACTACAAAAACTTGGGGAAATAATGGAAGAGGAAGTACGTAACTGAATATTTCATTAAATTCAGTTTCGTAACACCTAAGTGACTTCTTCCCTTTCTAATCCTATTGTAATCCTTTCTAAGCTTATGTGGTTGGTCTTTTTGACTGGATTCATAGTAACTAAGTGAAAAGTGCAGGATATTTGGCAGAATTCCGTATATTAGGAGAATATCCTAAAAGAAACCTCTCTGGTTTGTATAATTGTGAAAAAAATATGGAGGAGGAAGATATGAAAAGTCTAATTTTTTGTCCAACTGTTGTTGCAAATGGAACACAAAACAGTCTCAGCGAAAATACCAACAGTGATTGAATTTGGGTACCCAAAGTCTTGTATTACTTTGACTCTTCCAAGGCAAAAATGGATTGCGATGTGCAAATTCTGTACAGTCTGTACAAATCTCCGAGACAAGGTTGGCATGCTTGCTCGTGTAAATAAGTAGCCTCTGATAAATATTTATTTACTGTTTTATAGTATAATTATTTATGGTTTATTTATGATATTATGATTTTTATGTTACGATATTATGATGTATTTTTATATTGTGTGAATTTATCGTTCTTTTTTATGTTGGTAAAGAGTAAAAAAATGATGTTCCTGCAAATCAATAGTTAGTGTACGATGATAAAGTACAGTGCGTCCGAACAGAAGAGAATATACGTAATGACAATGTAAAAGAAACTTTTAGTCTAAGGCAGGTCTCCGAGACTGGTCTTGGTCTCGATACCGGTCTATGGTCTTAAAGATTTTTGGTCGGTATTGTCTTGGTGTTGGTCTCGAAAGTTGTGGTGTTGGTGTCGTCTTGGTATTGAAAACTTGTGATCGGTCTTGGTCTTGTCTTGGTGTCGAAAAAAGTCGGTCTTGCAGAACCCTGATGAGCATACATGCAAATAGACAGAATATTGTCACGTTAAGAAACTGCACGTGAGTTAAATTCACAAGTCCAACTGTATTTGGTGGCACAAAAGTACAAACACTTTCTAGGTTACACTTAGATTACTAGGGGACTACCATCTGGTCAGTTCGCCAGCCCCACTCTCTCTGTACCTCGGTCAGCCCCGAGGCTCTCTCTGCTCTCAATTGTATTGGGACTGGTATTTATACCCCTCCGATCGAGGCCATGTACTGCTGAATCAGCAGTTCCGGTCGAACAAGTCTGGACAAGCCTGGACAGAGGGTCCCTATGTGCAGCAATTGCCTAAGGTAACAGCTGCGGAAATATGAGTACGGGCATGCATACATGGAAAACAATGCGGCATGTAATCAAACAGTAGGAGCATAGGAGCATGCAAAAGGAGTACGGAAAGCGAAGGATACCGTGTCATTACCCCCCTCCTGGGTTCAAGCGTCCCGCTTGACACAAACAAATAACCAGAACAAAAATAAGGCTGGTGTGTATCAATGGTGAGGTTTGCCGTCGGGATATGGGAGTAGAGAATTTAAATAAAATAAAATGAAATTCGCCATGGATGTAGTCTGAAAGTTCCTTTTATCAGGGGGCTTCTTTTTTCGCTGCTCCGTTAAGTCCTTTTTCACGAGCACCACGGGGGAAGCCCACAGGCTGTTGCATGGTTTGACCCCCCCTGCTTGGATCAGCTCGTGCACCTGATTTCTAATCAGCTCTTTTTCACGATAAGCGCTGTGGTACGGGGCCTGAGACACGGGTTTCGCGTTACCTGTGTCTATTTCGTGCTCAACTATGTTCGAGAACCCAAGATCGGTAGAATACCTAGCAAAGCATTCTCTGTGCTTGTGCAACACTTTAATCAGGGCCTCTTTCTGGCCGCTATCTAGTAGCAACTGGTTATAGAACCGTCATCTATTGCCTCTCTTTTGACCGTGTCCTGCGATTCTCCTTCATCTTCGATGCATCCTAGCACCGTCCCTGGTCCTACCCATTGAGCTTCTGCCCCGAAGTTAGTAAGCATAACTAGCGCTTCTTTCCCTTGGAAGCTGGTTAGGGACCGCCCTACGCTTATTCTTTTTTCTAGGAAAAGCCGTTTTTCTGCTTTCACCACTAGGTCTAGTCCCTCGTGGGATTCTAGTGACGCCTCGTCCTCTACGGGATTTCCTCCCTTTGACCACTTCATTACCACATGCGCTGGTACCATTGATCTCGCAGGAATACTTTTTGCTTCTTTTAATACGACCTTGACTTTGGCGTACTCGGGTTCGGTTTTAAAGTCCGGGGGTGCGATTGTAACGGGAGCCTCCTTCGTCAGAGGCGACTCTCGGTCTCGCGCCTCGGGGCTTGATAAACGATCCACTGCTAGCTCTATTACGTTACACTCAATGTTCTCTTCTTTCACGTTGCCACTTTTTACTTCCCCATTGTACTCTGGATGCCTGATTAACCTGAAACCATTGTCTGCGTACCGAATTGTTACGTCACCTAATTGTCTGAGTAAATCATTCCCGACAATTAACTCGGAAAGCCCATTATTAAAAATTACTGCCTTAGCTCGGGTAGTTTTCCATGCTATCTTTACCGTGAGCCAAACTCCGCCTCTTACTTGGGCTAATTCACCGTTTGCTACCATAATTTCGGGTCCACTCCATGGCTCCACTTCGGCCTGATTTTGGAGAACCCAATCCTCTGACACTACGCTTACGGCGGCTCCGGTATCAATAATCGCTACTATCTCTGTACAATTACAAATCACAGTTTCTTTAATAAGGCTTGGGCATTTAACACATAAAATGCGGATTTGTACTACCTCGGCGGCCCTACCCCTACGAGTAGCCTGTTTTAGTTTTCCGGCTCGATGGCGTGCTCACTATACTGGAGGGTCCTGACGGGAAGCCTGTCAACCCTGTCCTGCGAGTGGCGATTCCCGCGTTCAAAATTCTGTTGGCTATTCCTATTTGGTCCTACGTTGGGCCGGGGCTGGATTGGATTGCCTCTCTCTCTAGAGATACTTCGGCAATTTCGGGCTATATGCCCTGGTTTTTGACACTTGTGGCAAATTGGGGCTCCGTCATGCGATCGGGAGTTGGGAAAGAAGGGACGGCCAACCTTACCTTTTGATCCTTTTTGGACTTAGAAATTTGGAGCCCAAGTACTCTTGAACGTACTAAGTCCTTTAAAGCACTTAGAAAAATTACTGACGATAACGAGCTCTTAGGAGCATACCACGCATCTCCACCAAAATGTCACGTTAAGAAACTGCACGTGAGTTAAATTCACAAGTCCAACTGTATTTGGCGGCACAAAAGTACAAACACTTTCTAGGTTACACTTAGATTACTAGGGGACTACCATCTGGTCAGTTCGCCAGCCCGACTCTCTCTGTACAGTACTCGGCAAAAAAAACGGGCCAAACAAACCGCCCCCTTCTAACGTCCCGCAATATGTTGTAAAACTCTGGGAGGCGTATTGCGAATAGCATTCAATGCGGAACTAACCCACGAACGGCTTACTACAGCCCACATTGTTGTGACTTTGAATTTCGCCTCAGTTACCATTTGTTTAGAAAGTATATTGCACGCTTAATGCGATAAATAGAACTCCGCTAGTGTTTTCATATATTCTTATAGTTTTTATAGTATGTCAGACCTTTTTAATGATATGGAGAATAGTCGGAAACGAGTGTTTTTCCCCGAGTGTTCCTTACTAGGCAAGTTGTGTTATTAGCAACTTGATCAGTCTTACACGGAAGTTAAGATTTCATCGGACGTTTAGTGCATGGAAGATCAATTCACGGGAGTGTTCAGTATAATAATTTATTGTCAAACCGACAAGTAAAATGTTTGCAGGAAATTAAAGTAACTTAACATTTATACCAAACGTTACAAAGTTTACGAGCAAGGAATTTGTAACAATTATATATTCTCAAAAAAAAAACATTTTGTAGGGATCTCTCTTCGTATTAATATTTCGTCATGGCCCCGTTATTTTCCAAGCAGGCCTGCAATCGTCGCGGCATGGAGGACGCAAGTGCAATACAATATTTGGGATTATTAGTTATCTCTTCCCAAACTCGTGTAACTTCTGTCCAAAGTTCCTCCTTATTCCTCAGGGCTTCAGTCTAGAAAAGTATCTTTTAATTTACATACCACTTACAATTTAGGTAGCTTACGTTAATCCCCCGCTTTAGCATGGCCCAAGCATTTTCAATGGGATTGAGATCCGGTGACCTCGAAGGGTGTGGT
>JAHZNP010002164.1:0-10366 GCA_020615345.1 Triops cancriformis | reverse complement strand
AATTTTTAATGGATAAATTTTCATGAGATCACATATAAAGTGTTTACGTCACTTTCCGAATCGAATTACAGTTTACCTATTTTAGTAATTTACGTCAATGCCTACTCGATATTCGTGCTGCATTTAATTTTACCACTACCGCGTCTGTCTCAAAGTATCGCGGTAAATACTTACCGCGGTAAAGTAAAGAAAAATCCCAGTTTCCGCTTACCCGGTAACGGTAAATTTTTATTAACACATTCAACCCTGAAAGCGAGCTGGCCCTTCAACGGAGCCGCTGAGTCGGCAAGAACATGTTTCCCCTGATCAAGATCTTGTTCAAGAAGAACCAGCTGTTCTCAAGGCGTTCGCAACTCAGGCAAAAACACAAACAATTAAATTAGTAAAAAAGATAACGAATGCCACCCAATCAAATTCGTCCCGTCAATTGGTCAAGGAGCTGCGTTCCCAACTCGTCGAGCGTTTAGAGGTATGATTGACCTCAACGACAAATTAGCCCATGCTGGAACCCAAACTAATGCAGCCTCCGAAGATCACCGTAAGTGGATCGCTGGAGTCGAAACGTCGATGACCTCGTGCTATGCGGCTATAGACGAGTACCTTTGTTCACGGGCTGGCAGCCCAGCGTCCTCAATGGCATCGGTAGCGGCGTCCCAGCACTCTCGAGTTGCTAGAGGAAGCTCCCATACCTTTAATTCCTTAAGACTGCAGGTGGTACGCCAAGAAAGGCAAATAGCGGATCTCGAACTGAGCCAGATGCGAAGGAATGCCAGAGAGGAAGCAGATGAAGAAAGGCAGCTTCGTGAACTGGAAACAGAGCGGCAGGAGCTGCGCAAGAGAAGGAAGCAGCAAGAACTCAGCGATCTCACCCAGAAGCAGCGCACGGAGGAGCAGATTCTCGCTACCTCCTTGGATCCTGTACCTGAAACGCACGTGTTTCCTGACGATCCTATTCCCCCGCCAGCTCTTAATTCCCTGCCCGTTGTTAACCTTGCGGGAAGCTCCGCTTGGACAGCCACGAAACGGAGGACGATTGTGACCTAGTCCGTGCACTCTTCTGCCCATTATCCCATTGATGTGCCGCCTTTAACGGCGAACGAGGCTTGGATTCACTCCACGGAAGCGCCTCAGACCAAGCCGTCGCACAGCTGAAGGGCCACACAAAGGCAGAAGATCGAGATCATGCACTTTTCCGGGGTAACCCGCAGAAAGTCACCACGGCATGTTTACAAAGCGTGTTAAAACATTCAAAGATAAAGGATTGGAAGGGTTTTTGAAGACCTCCATTACGCCATAGACACGCATATAGCTTCAGGCCTCGATCATGAGTTAAAGTCTACATTTCTAATAGAACAATTGAAAGATAAGTTACCACCGATCTTGTTGAATCAATGGGGCGGAGAGGTTGAAAAGGTACAACCTCGGTCACCGAATCTTTTAAGCGTAATTTACACTGAAGGAGTCAGGAGTCAATTCTTGACACCAACGGTTGGTGTCAGTCGCTGCCATCGACTCTAAGCAGTTTACACTGAAAGTGGCAGACATCAACACTGAGTCGTAGCTGGGCGTGGCTTGGTGAAAGTTGTTTGTTTGAGTGCTGATACGTGAAAATGTTGTCGCGTGAAGAAACTGTTCGTTTAGCTGCGCTAGCTGGCATTTTTTTATTTATAAGTGTAATAGCTGTGTTGCACTATTACTTAGAAGAAGATAGAAAGAGGCGATATTGGGTTAGAGATTATATCTCGGTAGAGTATATTCATAATATTACATTTTACGACATATTATGATAAACTTCTCTAGGAGTCGTCTTAGGCTTTGGGATTTCAATAACTTAATGCTTGAGTTACGAATGAATGTCGCCGGTAACGGTCCACCAGGATTCGCAGGTCTACTTAGGGTAAAACCAAGGCAGTTTGACGAATTGTTGTCTCTGGTAGAGCCTCCCATAGAGAAAAAACCCCCACAAACTTCAGAAAGTCCTTGCCCGCAGGTCTACGGCTTGGAGTAACTTTGAGGTACAGTTGTTATTATTTATTTTTACAGTATTACAAGTCATAGTGTTTGCAGGTATTTGGGTACAGGGGACATGCAGAAGTCTGTTGACACTAGCTTTCGGATAAGTCCTCCCTCGACCTCTAAAATAGTGAAAGAAACGTCAGATGCTCTGTGGAATTCCCTACAACTAAAGGTTTTACCAAATCCGTCAAGAAGCCAGTGGAAGTCCATAATGGAGGATTTTGGGAACATTTGGAATTTCCCGAAATGCGTGATGGCCATTGACGGCAAACACATAAAAATTCAATGTCCCAGTAATAGCGAATCGGCATATTACAACTACAAAGGAGAATTAAGTGTGGTTTTGCTCGCAGTGTGTGATGCTCGTTATCGTTTCACATACAGTGGAAACCGGTTATAACGAAAACGGTTAAGACGAAATATCGTTTACAACGAAATAACATGTCGGTCCCGACAAAATCCTATCTCTTTACATACGTTTTCCTTCGGTTATAATGAAACAAAATATCGGTTATAACGAAAAAATCTTCGGTCTTCGAAGACTGACAAGCAACTTTTTCTGCTTGAACGTCTCGAGTTACCTTCTCCGTATTAAAAAAAAACTCGGCATAAACTCCGTTCTCCTTGCCAACTCTTACCCTTTGACCAAGCGTCCCCCAATAAGGCGTACAACCGATGGAAATGCTCCTAGAAGGTTAGGTGAACCCCTACCTTATACAGTATTCAAGTTTTTGTCTTCCTTGCCACATCAATAGTAAGTTCTCTTTCTTACCGCTGCAATGGCGGAAAAGTCAGAGCGGAGAAGAAGCGCAGAAATAAGCTTGACGACATATGTCAATAACATTGTAATAAAAAGGACAATAAAAAATCCTGATTTTTTAAACAGAAAATCTATCAATCATTTTATGAAAATGTATTGTTAAATGTTAATACTAATGAACGGAAATCCAAACTTTATTATTTATAATGGAATAGACTGCCAGTGTATCGGCGTAAACTTGAATACTGTCTAGGTTATTGCGACTTTTAAGTTTTTTTGCATGCTTCGATTATAACGAAAAAAATTCTCGGTCCCTTCGATTTCGCTATAAACAGTTTCCACTGTATGTTGACATAGGGAGCTATGGAAGCATAAGTGACGCCGTTATATTTTCAGCTTCAAGACTGCGACGAGCTCTTACGAACAACACACTAAACCTCCCAGTTCAAAGGACTCTACCAAACACCGAAGAAGAGATGTCCGTGTTTTTTGTCGGTGAAGAAGCGTTTGTTTTAACCGAACGAATGATGAGACAGAACTGAAATGACCTGTGGTAACCCCCAGAGAGTTTAGGTTTCTTACGTGGACCTTGCTGGAGTCCAACAGCTTGCGTAAAGCGAGTAGGCTCGATGACTTGACTTCGGTTAGGGCAAGTAACTGCTTCAAGCATAAAAATGAGGCACCGGTTAATGTAGTTTCCTGGTGAATACCTTTATTCTATCCAAACCCAAATTACGACGGCCACCGCGTGGCAACAACTTGTTCCGGGGAAAAAACTAAATGGGGAAAAGTTTCTAGCTTGGCTTCACTCTCGTGCGTTCGATCATCGACTGCCCTGAACAAAGGTATAGACTTTCACAGGAAAACAAGAAAGGGATTCGATTTAGTAAAGGGCGCAATGCCCAAGTAGCATACTTTCGTCGAATAATGGTCGAACTACGGTCGCCGACGTACAAAGTGGCCGACACTTTGCTACGTCCAAGGGGATGGACAATTGACTAACACCTTTGCGTTGTGTGGCTGTGGTATTTATCTCTTCAAAGTTACCATCCTATTCGTCTCGAAGAAACGTTCCTAGGCGCCCATGTCTGGCCCTTTTAGTTGGTCCTTTTTGGTTCTTCCAACGAAAAAATTGGTGGATAAGGGGATAAGGTTAATACGTCATAGCATAGGTTTGAGTCAACTTTGTGCTCTAAATATATCGTCTCCTTTTGGTCGAAGGAACATGAACTTGAGTCAATTGGTTTTGGTTATTTCCTCAAAGTATTTTTCTTTCCCTGACTGTAAGTTTATTTATCGTTTTTACGCTTTATCTTCTCATTTGTAAGATTATAGGTAAACGTGAGATTTTTGCTTTCGTGATCGCGCAAATGAATTATCCTGCGAATAATTAAGAAATCTTAAAATCATGTACTGAATGCATCTGAGTGCAAATAATGCGTCTAATTGGTGTAAGGTACTGTTCGTGTTTTAGCCCTATTAGCGAACTTGTAGTTTTCTTCAGTGAATATTTCTGGATTTTTCACTCTTTACATAAAAACTGGTCTTAATAACAAGGCGATAATGAGATAGCTAAGAACATGCCTTTACCAAATAAAGAAAACGTAATAGATTACATGCACATCCAATAGATTCGATGTCTTTCCAAGAACTTTATTAAGGTGTAACGTTAGCAATTTGACGGCCGAGGATACGAAGTGATATTAAGTTTATTAAGATCAAGAGGGCTACATAGTAAGAGAAGGGAAGGGATTGTTAGTAAGGCGAACTAAGCCCAGGTAGGCCTACCCTCCTAAGAAGAAGAACCAGCCCGGACTGAGCTATTGATGGTGAGTAGAGGGGGCCATTTATAAAAAGTTTAGGGGTCACGGATAGTGTGAATAACAAGTGTCAGGTACGTATGACGTGACACTTGTAGAAAACAGGACAATAAGGAAAATATAGTAAGGGGTCACATTTTCAAATCACAAAGGTAACGGTGGACCAAACAACCAAAAGGCTCCCTAATAGACGAATAGCATAGGAATGGCAAGGTCATATGGCAAGAACTGCTTAGTACTTCAGAATAACTTTCCAACTGTAATGTATGGACATTAGACTATAATACCTAGAATGTCTCACGTATACTGTAAAACTGGTTAAATATTTGGAAAAAAAGTAACTTAAATATATATTTTTTCTCTAAAAATATTTAAAAAATCTGGCTTTGAGGTGTAAAACACTGTTTTTGTTAAATTTCTAGAGAACCCTTAATTAGTCAGATAGTTTTTTATTTATAATCTGGAAAGTTTCGTTGATAATTTTTGTTGTTGGCCTGGCAGGCTTCCTTGCTCAGGTGCCCCTTCGGGCCTTTTCGGCCTTGGGTGCACTGTAGCCGTAAGGTTCTGTGGCAGTTAATTCCTCGAACTGTCGTGATGCAAATAAACATGAGCACTTTGTCTCTACTACTAGTCGTGAACTAGCGTCATATCCTGTAGGAGTAAGACGGATGGAGAATGTAACAGCAAGTAGTGAATAACAGTGAAGTTATAATTATGAATATTACTTTTGGTTTTAGTTTTAATTAATTGGTTTAGTAACTTTTAATATTGATGTTATGTTTACTGAACATGTATGTTTAAGTGCGTGATACGAAATTTTTCAGTGAAATGCTGCAACTTGTACTTTGTTGAATGTCGATAATTGTGAAAAGTTTGATAAAATAATTTTTTATTCCCAAAATATAAAATTTCTTCCAACAAATATTACGCAAGGTATCAGTTTCTGTACGTTATTTGTATATAACATTAAAACATCCCAATATGAGGTATTTAAGCCGTCTTATTATGAGGTCTTAAAGCCGTCTTATATAGGGCGTATTCCGGTAAGCAGCTCCGGTTGCACTCGTATGGTGCGCTAGTGGGGAAGCCGCCATACCTTGTCCGCTCGTTGTAGATTTTTACTAGTGACGTTGTGATACTGTGATACATGTGGTGAGTGTTAAGTGTTAATGCTGGTGTATTTTTGTACAATGGACTTCAATACAAATGTAGGATCTTGGGGCACCTTATGAAACGATATTCTCACTCCAGTTTCCTTCATTGAATTTGACAAACTCATTCCTGATTTTTGCCTGCATCCTTTTACACAACATATCGTCATCCTGAGGTTTTGCTATCTCACGTTTACTATGAACAATCTTGTTTGAACTGGTATCCTAGCGACCGTGGCAAATATCAACAACGAGCGGACAGGGTATGGGGGCTTCCCCACTAGCGCACCATACGAGTGCAACCAGAACTGCTTACCGGAATACGCCCTATAGACGTCGTCAATCCAGAGTAGTTGGATTCTGTTAGGATGTCACGCGAAGACTTTACTAAACCGTCTCATGTGGAAGTTTACGCACCGTTCCATGTAGAGGTTGCCTGAGCGTCTCTTATAAAGGTTGGTTAATCGTCTCTTGTGGACGTTACTAGCGATGGACAATTGGCTGTAGCGATAAAGTCTAGTTTCCACTGCGTATGATGGTGTGATTTGACCGTCATGGACGGGGTTCGCGCATGCCTAGTGGCACCGAGGGACCAGAGCTTGTGACAAACGACGAGACAGGGAGAAAGTTGAACTGAGCTCAACTTTTGTGTATGATGGAGCTGCTTCTACCAATCAGAAAAGCGGTGGGCAGGGCCAGATAACAACAACAATGTGTAGTCACACAGTAAGTTTTATGAATGTCACTTGCACTGGAAATCGCTCTGTGTATATGTCGTCATCGTCATTATGTCGTTTTGACGGTCAGATCACACCGTTGTGATGTGAAAATGTGCCCCCTTACTATAACTTCCTTATTGTCTTGTTTTCTGCAAGTATCACGTCATACGTACCTGACACTTGTTATTCACACTATCCCTGACCCCTAAACTTTGTAATCGTAATAGACCAATATTACTTTATCCGTCTTTTTAACATAGCCCAGATGTGTTCGATAGGATTAAGGTCAGGAGTCCTGGGCGGATGGAGAAGAAGTTGCACACCTTCTTCCTCAAGAAAATTTCTTCCAACTCTTGCCTTGTGCACAGGGGAATTGTCTTGCTGGAAGACAAGTCTCTCGCCTAAGAGCTCACGCATTGTTTGAGTCTCACTTGCAAGGATTTCGCGTTAGTTGTCACCAGTAAATTCCTTTGGTAGCCTTATCAGGGTGCTTAGCCCTGTGTACGCGGAAAACCAGGCAAATACTCCGACTGAGTATCGTCCGCTTCTGCCGTTTTCTCGCACCTTGCGCTCGTCAAATCTTTGATTTTTCTAACAATCAACCAGTTAGTTTTCAATACTAAGGATTAGAAACGTTAGCTTACTTCTCTATAAACTCGAATTGGACTATTAGGTTCCGAAGAAATAGTGCATTCGTCTGAGAAGACTACGCAAGTCCAAAAATTTTCGTCGACGGCCAAAAAATTCTGACAAAACTTCAACCTAGCTTCCTTGTGCGCATCTGATAGCAAAAATGTACGGGCTGGTCTTCTGGATTTCAGTCCAACCTCAGAAAGAACGCGGTACCCAGTCTTAAGAGAAGTATCCACGCCAGCCATTTCAATTAATTGTTTCATACTAAGCAACGGATAAGACATGCTTGCAGCAATGAAAATGATCTTTTCTTCTTCAGTTAGGATTGAATGACGGCCAGTTCCTTCCTAATTGGAAGAATATAAGATATAGAATAGATCGGTTGCTTTAGAACTTCCGTTTCACATTTCCCTCATTCCAGTAACGTTCGAGCCACTTGCTAACTGTTTTTTTTTGTATTAAGTCTCCTCGCTATATCTCTTAAAGATATCCCAGACATTCGCAATCCTACAATTACTCCTTTTTGTTCTTCACTAAGTTGCCGTGGCATTTTGACAAATGAAACTGATTATGTGACAGTAGGGCTATACCAAGTTACTCAAAAAAGGGAAATAAAAACGGCCCCTTTTGGCAAAATTGCATTCTTTCCAACAAAACGTGGGAACGTTTTCTAGTTCCGCATTACGGATTACCGCATATTTTATCCGCGTTCCTTATTCATTTCGTAAAAATTTTACAGCTTTGGAAATATACTGCGATAATTCATATTCATCGGTAATTATGCAACAGTTTTGCCATGAAAATTGTATTTATACGGCAAAATATAGAATATAAATCCAAACTATTGAAACTGGAAAACTTTCACCTCTTAAGCCTAACCGGCGGTAACTCCTTATTTATTTCAAAAGTGTCATTTACGCACCCGATAGTGTGCAGAATTTGAAGTGCGCGGCTTACCTGTCGCCTTGCAAGTGATTGGTTCGAGTCCCTTCATCTTCTTAATGAAGGTAAATCAGCCTCAAGAGGCTAAATTAGACTTCTGTGGTTTGCTTGGGGTACTTTTATCTGCCTACCACAGTACCAAATGTAGCCTGAAGGGCCACGAGGCCAGCAGTTGTAGGACCCGATGCCACGTTTGAAAAGAAGTAAGACACTTAGCGAATATTTTATGATGCCGCCGTTACTTTCCATACATGCGACCAGCCTGCGTGGCATAGAATTCGTTATCTTAAGCCAGAAATCTGTGTTGTCGGCGTTGACACTTGTTAGTCACACTATCCGTGATTCCTAAACTTTGTATAAATGCCCCCCTCTACTCACCATCAATAACTCAGTCCGGGCTGGTTCTTCCTCTTAGGAGGGTAGGCCTACCTGTGCTCAGTTCACCTTACTAACACCCCCTTCCCTTCTCTTACTATGTAGACCTCGTAGAACCAATAGACGTAATATCAATTCGTATCCTCGGCCGTTAAATCGCTACGTTACACCGTCATACGTAGTGGAAACTAAGGCTTAACGTCTCTTAAGCGTTCCTTGGAGCCGTCACTTGGTCACAAAAAGATAGCTCTTCAACGTACCTGTGCTTCTTGGATGTCAGATCTACACGCGAAGTTGCACAATTTGGTTGAATAGTGGTCAAAGCGACTTCGGTGACGTCTAAAATTATCGTGACATCTCGACGTCGAGCTGGCTCAAGGACGTTGAACGTAGTTTCCCCATTGTAACGACGCCTTGGCGCCTAGGCAACAATACGAAGAAACTACTTCGAACAAATTCAAATGTTCTCTGACTGAACAAGGTAAAATTTGTGTGAATTTTAAACTGATTTCAATGTAAAATTATTCACATTTTCTGTAACTTTAAAGGATATATTTACGAATTCAACGGCTGTACCCAGCGCAATCTTATCGAAATTAACAGAAAATTCAAGGTAATATGTGATTTGTGATTCATTTATTAGAATTTCATTTCAGTGCAAAAAAGTTTAACACACATTTTAAAGATTTACTTAAAATGTAATGAAACCTGGATCAAGTAAACTTTCGATTTATGTAACTGTTTCGCAAATCTCATCGTATTATGTTTTATATATAGTAAATTTGTTGAATTCATTGGATATGCAATTGATAAAACACAACATTTGGTAAAACACACACTGGGTCGTCGCTGGGTGACGTCCTCGGATCGTCACCTTTCAACTTCGGTAGCGCTTGACAATTGGAGGTCGACCTGTCGACACATAGTCGTCGCACGGCGACCGAACTTGGTCGAAAAGAAACGAGCCCTCGACCAAAGTGTGCTACTTGGGACGTGGCACAAAAAAGGGGTAGAGAAAAAGAAAGAACAACTCGCAATGCCAGAGATAAAGTTTCGGTATCTGAACAGCTCTCCCTGTTCAGGTACGTTCACGAATTCCAACAGTGATCCTTCAATTTGTTGATCTTCTTTATATCCACAAGCAGTGGCATATCCAGGATTTCATTTTGGGGAGGGTGGGGGGTTTGGGAGTTTCGGGGGGTGCTTAATATGCAATTTTTTGGACACTTGGTCATTCTCCTATCTTCCCCATTACAAAATCAAAATTGGGGGGGGTCGAACCCCCCCCCCTAAATACGCCCTGTCCACAAGCACGCTGTAAAGAATCTACGTTGCCATTGCACATGAATTTATACGTGTTTGTACAGAATAAACTTTTTTTAAAACACGGCGATACAGTGCAAGGTTCCTAGAAACAAGGTTACCTCATGGGGGAACTTGGAATTTGAACTCGCCGAGCGTGCTACATCACTCGGAGCAGTGCCAAACAGCGGCCTCCGCCGAAGGCATGGCGCTGGAAAGGAAAACAAACTTACAGTGGTGTTTTGGTCTTTAGCCCCAGGAGTTGTTAGCATAAAATATAAAACATGCATTCCATTATTTATTTTCTCTTTCAATCATGGTTAGATTGCACCATTTCATCCTAATGAATGTCCTTATACGAACGACAGATTTTATCACTTCCTTTGGCAGTGCAGGGAATTTACAAGAAAGTGTTTGGGTTTAGATCATTTTAAAAGTAGCGCATTAAGTCTGCTCCAAGTGACTTCATCCACCAGATGGCTTTAGCTGCTTCCACACGAAGGCGCGAGCTGATGAGGTAATCTTGTTTCTAAGACCCTTGGATACAGTGTGTCTGAAAAATTGAAGTTTTTGAAACATACTGTATCGCTGTGTTCCAAAAACTGGGTGCACAGCCGGTGCGAACCAGTCATGCCAGCGGAATATATA
>JAHZNP010002163.1:0-10379 GCA_020615345.1 Triops cancriformis | reverse complement strand
ACCAACTCCATACATGCGAAAGTGACGAACTCCGAGGATGGAATTGTCCGGTAATTTAAGCCAGTACTGACGAATCCCTTGGCATCCTTCACAATTGGACCAAATACTTTTACTGGCCCCCCGGGCAGTATGTCGCATTACTGGGATCCAGTAACCAAAAACTGCCGCAGCCATGACGATCGTCTTCAACTTGGACAAACGGAATACTGGCAGGTACACTGCCGGTGATATTAAACATATCATATTGCGAATTACCCCAGTAATAAGTCATATTAGACACCGTTCCTTCGGCACCCAAATAAATTTTTTTGTAAAAAGCTGTGTGGTGCGTTTCGTTTTGTGTGATAAAGTGAAATACAAGTGATTTGTTACCGGTAATATTACAAAGGTTTTTCATGTCGTAAAACGACATCAGGTCTGCAGTTGTAAGAATAACGGTCTTGTAGTCAAACGCTCTTTTATCAAAGCACCGATGCATTTAGCAAAAATCGGCAGTCCAGTGTAATTTTCGGGCCACAAAGTGCTATCAAAGATGCAGAATTGTCACGGTACATAAAATTATGCGTTTATTCTGGACAGGATGCTGGTCTACTAGACTATTACGCCCTTACCTTGGTATCCGCAGGATTACACATGGAGTATCGAAGAAATTTATACTGCCTTGGCTAGTGAAGGATTCGAAGAAAGATTCCCTCGCGAGAAAATCCTCGAACACGCAAAAGTATAACATTTCCTTTTGGCAATTTTCTCAAGGGAAATCGATTGACACTTGCATTTAGAAGCGGGGACGAGGTAAATTTTTCCGTATTCTAATCGAAGGAGACGCTGGTTATGGAAAATCGACTTCAGCACTCAAATTGGAGTCAGACTGGGCAATATATTCTTTATATGACTGTGACTTCATTTTCCTTGACCCAGATGCGTTCCTTTTGGATTCAGTTCGGATTTTGGGCCCCTTCGCGTGACGGACCACTCGCTTACGCAGAGGAGTTGGAGCTTTTTTAACTTCCTCGTCCCTGGCACTTTTGTGTTAGAATGGTGAACTTACGAGAATGCCCTAATGTAAAAATATAATAATCCCCCCCCCCCTCTACACACACACCGAAGTAATATACTGGTTACGGCCCTGTGGCGGACTTATTAGTAATGATGATCTCTTAGAAATGAAGTGTCCAAGGGATAGTTGAGACCGAACAATTGCTTCGTTTGTTCTGCTGCGAAAAATACTTTTCTTCCCAATTGGAATTCGTGCAAGATCACAGCTTAGGCTACACCGACGCCAAAACCTCTACCACCAGCTATGGAGACCACAAACAGAAGAAGTATTTGTTGGGTGGATTCAGAGAGACAGAAACTTTTGTCAGTCTTAGATGTTGCGGAAGTTGTAATCTTTCTTCGAAATGTGCCTTTTCACAGAACTAGACAATTCATGGTATATAAGAAATCTGTCGCAGAACTTGTATTTCGGACAAAACGGGATTCAGCCTAATGCAAAGAGGAAGAAGCAGACACAACCCGAGTAAAGCAGATTTTAATGTTAACTTTAATTAGTTTACAACGACAAATGAGAGATCTACGAAGTGCATGAAAGATTCTGTATACGTATTGTTTCCTAAGATATTGCAAGGACATGCAAAAACTTCCGCCATTCCCGGTCCCAAGCCCGGATAAAAAATAGGGCTAGTCCGTAAGACCATATGCTTATAGCGAATTCAGTTGGCAGTGCAGTGCCAGCACTGGGAACTCAGTTCTTTAGCCCTGTGACGTCACGCCTTTTGGACTCCATGGGACAATTCAGCCCAACTGAAGACAACATTTGCACCCAGTTCGGAAAGTGCAGCCCCGGGTTGGCAGTTAGTAACTGAACTGAACTGAATTCGCTATTAATAAAGAAAATTTACCAACCTGCTGCACTGGCTCGGAGAAGAAAATATTGCCTAGAAAATATTATTTTCGTGTCGTCTCAAACTAGCCATAGGCAAATAACAGCGTAATCATAATCTTGTTAGAACTAATCCTTTTGACCTTTCACCTACCCTGGCTAAGAACTTCCCATGTTACCCGCTATTATATTCGGGGCAGCACATTTCAGGACCTTAAATTCTGAAAAAGTCGTGATGGATTTTGCATAGAAATATTCATCAGAAGAAAAAAAAATTGCGCTAATTTTTTTTAGAGAATACGCAGGACTCAACGAGAGGAAATCTTTTTTCCCATTCCTTCGTGAAGTCGTAAACTTTGTTGAATCCCCCATAATTACCTATTAGTTTTTTCGAAAAATCCTTCGTTGAGTTCCAGATTTTGTAATCACTAACTTTACTGTCTAAAAATATTTTAAAAATATATCACAGATTTTGCGAAATCCTTCACGACAGTTTCCCATAGAAGTTGCCCATTGAGAGAAAGTTGTATACAGTGGCCTTAACTCGACTACTCTCTTAGAGGTGCAAACTATGGTCGAGTAACATTTTGTCTCTTTTCTTGCGCTTTTCTAATAGCATCCATAAGAATATCTTCTTAGAAGCGCTATAAACGAGTCCTCCAAGTTGGATTCCTCTCAGTTCCTCCTAATCTTGGTGTATTCTTTCAGTAAATGTAAGTAGTAATAAAATGTCGCCGTCACTTGGTAAAACTAATTGGCTGAATTTCCGAGTGCCAAAGTTCACTGAATTATAATACATAATCATTGCTTCATAAACGCCAACGCAATCATCTCACTAAGGTAATTAAACAAATTACTTCACAACTTTGTACTTGTTTTCTTGCTGTGTCTAGGACAAGCGTTTGTTTACTAGCAATAAGGAAGGGAAAAGTTTTGCAGCCAAATGGAAGAAATCGGACGTTTAAGCGATTATCAGTTAATTCTGACATGCAGACAGCAAACCGGGTTCCATGGTAAAAAGAAAAAGTACTGACTAATCCTTTGATGTCTTTTACAATCGAACCAAACAATTTTACTGGGCCTCCGGGGCAGTATGTCGCATTACTGGGATCCAGTAGCCAAAAACTGCCGCAGCCATAACGATTGTTGAACTTGGACAAACGGAATACTGGCAGGTACACTTCCGGTGATATTAAACATATCATATCGCGGTTTACCCGTGAGATACGTAACGTTGGAAAACGTTCCGTCTGTACCCAAATAAAATTTCTTGTAAGAAGCTTCGTCATGTGTTCCACTTGTCATAAAATGGAATTTGATTGATTTATGAATCTTTGATATTACGTAGGCGGTTCATGTCGTAAAAAGACAACAGGTACGCAGTTTTAAGACTGCCGGTCTTGTAGTCAAACATTCTTTTAATTAGGAACATCTGAGGACTGATGCATTTACTAAAAATCGGCAGTCCTGCATAGTTTTCGGGCCACAAGGGGCAATCATACTCTCCTAAACTTGTGTCGAAGTTATTTAAGTGACGTAGTTGGTGACATAGGCTTGAAAATACCAGCAATTCCGGATTGAATTGCAGTCTCTGCAAGTTCTGAAACAGAAATGGCGATTGGGCCACGTGCCATTTGCATCCAGGGCGCAGAAATTCGCAAGGAATATTCGATAACGAAGAGTACTGGGTTTCTAAATAAGACTGGGACGTGCCAGTACTCAATTTCTCCCACTTGATTTTCCGGCCAATCAACTAACGATTTTCTTGTATCCTTGCGGCAGAAATTTGTTGGCAGTAATTCACAACCGTAACAAGTTTCGTTTGGATAAAAATTAAACTCGTAGCAAGACGTATTGCGATCGCAGTACTGGCTGCATTCCATCCTTAAGTGAAATACCGGCGTTCCTGGTCAGAAATTCGCCAAATGTATCCTTTTGTCGCTCGTTCAGGGGAAAATGAAAATATTTTACCTTTGGAAAAAAGACTGGTGTGAAATAGCCTTCCAATTCGGTCACTGATGTTACATTATTCTAGAAAATGTTGGTAGCGAGGGCATTCCAGGAAGGATTAGCGGCATGCATTGGAAGGTTGCCCGGCCAGTACTAGCAAAGCAGCACAGTAATTACGTGCGTTAACTTCATGGTCCTGAAGATTCGTTACGACACTAAGAGTCTAGTGACCTTTTCTGATGGCTTTGAATGGTGATTACGTGTCTTCGGCATTAGAGTGTGCGTACTGCTTTTTTATCCGACCTATGTGGGACTCTAGAACTTGTATATATCTTTGTCATTGTTCAGTACTATATACTGGTACCAAAATCATAAATGTCGATCATACAAGTTCGGGACTTGGACACTCTCCTTTCTGGCTAAGAAAAGAATACAGTACTTGCGAATCCATTGACCAGCCTTAGGCCTGTTTCATAGGTCTCCATAAGTTCATCCTAACTTACTAAAGAGTTCTCCTGTCTCTCAGCTGTTTCGCTGCCCACCGTCCCTCGCTGACCGGTTTAGAGAAGTGACTTTTTCCTCAATCCAGGTCTCCGTAACTGTAATTTTCTTCCACGGATTACTTTTACATTTTATAAAAATATTAAAGTGGTTTAAAGTTATTTGTGTCTACAAGCATTCAAGATTATTTCGTCTAAAATTTATTGTATGTAATACATGACTGATATTTTTTTCGGTCTGTTTGTTGCAGTGTTTCATTTTACATTCACTGTAGGAATTTTGATTTAAAATTTTTCTTTTTATCTGTGATAATAGTGCAAATTTAGAAGCTAATTTATTATTTTCCTGAATTTCCAGATCATCCACCTAAAATTCGTCTGGAAAAAGTTGAAGACAATGGGATCATCAATTAGAGATTCGAAACCTGCAATAAGCGAAAATACACTTGAAAGCTGAATTTCGTTGCTCTGGAA
The DNA here is from genome assembly GCA_020615345.1 of Triops cancriformis. Taxonomy (NCBI): domain Eukaryota; kingdom Metazoa; phylum Arthropoda; class Branchiopoda; order Notostraca; family Triopsidae; genus Triops; species Triops cancriformis. Next base: position 5,573 of record JAHZNP010002163.1, on the reverse strand, counting down.
TATACTCTGAATAAATTCATGCACAGTTTAACCTGCTAAACGCATATTTTTTGCGCAAGTTTCGTTCACAAAATCAATCGTAAGCACTGTTTCCACCCAGATTAGTTGAAAAATGCATAAACGAATTGAACTATCGCGCGTCTCAATCCATATAGAGTTGGCTTTAAGGAATTAATTAAATAATTATACAGTTAATAGTAGCTTGTTAGAAAATTACAGTTGGTTAATTTATAGTTTTTTAAATACCCAGTTTCAGTGGATTTAAATTCAAAGCTCAGAAATTACTAGGATGGGTAGACTGCAAATGTTTTTTTAATTAAATACCAAAAGTTATCATGAGAGTGTTGTAGACTAGACTGATAAACTTAAATTGACACTTCTTATTTAACAACTTTAATTTAAATGAATTACTAATAAATTTAAACATATCTTCTCAACTGAACAATTTTTCTGACATTTCGAATGTTTTCTTTAGAGGAAAACCATTTGAGTAACATGGAACATTGGAATTATTATCTTCCATCTGGATGAAAGACTGTTTTAGTTTTTTCTAGATTTGATTAGAAATAGTTCAAGCTAATTTTCTGCGAATCACGTTGCACGCAACTTTGCATGGCACGTGATTTCAAAAAAAGCGCGTTTTTTCTTATCATAACGGATAACAGTGTAAAGCATCACAATAATGGTTCGTTATCTTCACTATCTCCCACGGTCGTATCAACCACTGTCGCTCTGACTTGTCGTTGTGAGCCGCACCCGAGGATTTGTTACTCAAAGATCAGACCACAGTGAGAAAACTTGATTTTAGTGAAAGTTTATAACACCACTGTCGCGTTTTTCACGTTGTTACAGCTTTCTGGTAATATAGACTAAAGTTAAAATATTTAGAGAATAAGTTTATGACGAATTGTGGCAAAAGACGCTGAACATTTGGCCAGAGACTGTGAAATCGTTCTCCACTCGCTTGTAGTGCTTTTGTTGTTCCAATCCGGTAAGGCATTCATAAGCTGAAATGGCCGATCCTGGTAAGTCGTCACATTCGGAAGATTATAATGATGTTTTACGACTTCTCTCTAGCTCAACAGTGCGTTAACAATACGGTAGGAACATTGGGTGTACAGGGCCAGGGAAATTTTGCCGCTGGAAATTTTGTGATTAATGTTAGAAGATCCCGGAAACGAGCAAGGCTTACGCCGTTGACTAATAATAACAAAAAGAGTGTTGACGCCAGGCAGCGAGAAGATATCGACAATAACGTGGGGACAATACATGTAGACGGCCTTGGGAATATTGTCAGGGACAATGTGATCAAGGTTTTCATAAGACAACCAGAAGAGCCTCAACCGGCAAGCAACTTGCCGTATTCCAATATTAAGGTAATACGTTACATCTGTCACATTACATTGTATTAAAAGTAACTTACGCTGCTTAAAGTGAGAATTTATGTAAAAAAACAAATTCAACTATGTCGAGTATATCAGCCAGGCTCGTACAAAGATTTCGATTCGCGTGTGGGAGGGGTTGGGGGTTAATATATAATTTTTTCGAATTTTCGGAATTCACCTTGTGAATCACACATTCCGGGCGGAGTAGGGTAAATCACCCTGGATAAGGGGGTGGTCAGAGTACAATACCTAATGCGGTATTCTTGATAGGATGATAGACTACGAGACTATTACATCAACTCGCTTTGTCTGGTTGCGCCCTTACCTTGGTATCCGCACGATTACAAATGGAATATCGAAGAAATTTATACTGCCTTGGCTATTGAAGGATCCGAAGAACGCTTCTCTCTCGAGACACTCTTCGAACACGCAAAAGTATAAAAATTTCCTGTTGGCACTTTTCTCTAGGTTTACACTTGAATTTAGGAACGGAGGCGAGGAAAGTTTTTCCGCATTCTAATCGAGGGGGACGCTGGTTACGGAAAATCGACTTTAGCACTCAAATTGGCGTCAGACTGGGCCAAGCGAAACACTCACGAGAAATATAACTACTTGAAACCTTTCGGTTTGCTCCTTTTTGCTAAGTTAGGGTGTATAGAAGAAAACGTAAGTTTCTATCTGTTTTTTCGTTTCGTGATCACAATCCTCATTGTAGGAAGGCCTCCTAAACCACCTGAAGGCAACCTACGACGAGAAGATAGATGCACGTGTAGAGGATGTTTTGAAAGGAAAAGGGGATTTGGAAGTACTAATAGTACTGGACGGGTACGATGAGGCCAACGACGCTACAAAGGAAACTGTGAGCAAAATAATGGAAATGACCCGTTGGAGTAATTGCCATGTGGTCGTGACGTCACGGTTTGGTCACGTACCTGAGCCAATTAAAGGAGGAAATGTTTGTGTTACGGTGATGGGTTATGATGATAAGCAAGTTGCGGTGGCTGTGGGCAAGTTCTTCATCAAGTCAGGTCACTTGACTGTAGACGAAGCGGTCCAGTACTCGCTCAATAAAACAAGCACGGAAGACTTCGAAAGTATCAACGATTCGAGTTCGATTAGACGCAAGAAGCTGCCCATTACCAAAGAACAGTTTCAAAAATTCCTGAGTAATGTTCTTGATGAAATCCCTTGCAAGGAATTAGCGCAATGCCCTTTACTATGCGCCATGATGTGTTGTTTGATTGGGGAATTCCCCGACCGCCAACTGCCTCCGACTTTGTCCGGACTTTATTTTGCCATAATCAACCGGAACCTGTGCCGAGCAGACGCTAGAGGAGCCACTAATACACAAGTCCCTAAACAATGGAATTGGGATTCTTACGAGCGACAGTTTCACGAACAGCATCATGGTTACTTATTCCGATTTGGGTCTCATTGTCTTGAAGGTTTGAAGAAGAACACCATGATTTTTACGCTGTTTCAGCTAACGGGCGAACCCGTTGCCGATACTACTGATCGCAGAATCAGTCAGTTGGTTAATGCCGGGGTTTTGATCAAAAGTTTTGGTGAGTCTGTCAACACAATGTACCAAGTCCCGCACAGAACGATGGCGGAGTTCTTAGCCGCCTACTTCCTGACTAAAGAAGAGGAGAAGCTTAGCGTGGAACGCCATCTTTGGGAACTATGCTCACGAGAAAACTCCTTCATGGAAGTATGCGTCTTTTGCTTCGAACTGGGCAGCGGAAAATACGTGGTGGATGCATTCCGTGACATCAAGCTTCCTCGCGATACGCTCGATCACTTCGGAAGGAATTTGGCTGTTGATGCGGAGAGTTTTCTTCAAGAGATAGGACCAGCCTTACCAAGACATCTCGAACTCGAAGAACTTAAATCAAGTCTCTCCCACATCACGAAATATCATCCGAATTTACTGTCCCTCGAGATTGAAAATTGGACTTTAGCGGAACAACACCGCGAATTAACTGAATCGATGAAAAAGGGTTTCAGCCTAAAAATCGAGGAAAAGATTAGCTTTCGCCCCGTCTTCAATTACGCTTTTCCAAGCCCTATCAGACGTACATTGAAAAAAGAAAACGGCACCCACCCATCCATTAGTTACGAATGTCCTAGTCCCAGGATGTTGATGGATGTATCATGTTGTATGCGTACGTTGGTTGAACACAAGATAAAGCTACGTATCTTCTGGATAGCTACACCTTTCTGTCCAGGTGACTATGGAATCAAAAACATAGGTAAACCTACTTTTTATTACTCATAGACGAAGAAGACTTGGTTGCTGCACGCAGAAACTTTGCTGAAGGACTAAAATCGCTCGTCCAATCCGAATTTTGCCCCGAAGTCATGAAGTTTTCGATTAGAAGTAGTTTGAATAGATGCTTTCTGATTTTAAATGCTTCGATATACGCAGAATTAAATAACGTAATTCCTGTTACGTTTTGGATCATTAGGTAAAGACGAGTATGAGCTCCTCTGTGACACATTTCAACATCCGCCTGACAATTGTATACTTAAGAAACTATGTTTCGCATTTAAGAAACTAAACACAAGTAATGTCAATCACCTGTTGTCATGAGTATTGGCATAACTTTGATTCTTTAAATCAGAACTGGACTTGAAACGGATGGACGCAGTCGTCAAAGCGCTTAAGGGGCGTTCAACGGAATTCTCTCTGTTCCTGTAGTATTCACTTGTTTACGGTTGTACTTTATTTAACCTGGTTTGTATTTTGAAGAGTCACCAATGATTTCCTCGTTTACGAGACGCTTATTAGTGGACCTAGTACGTACGAATATCTCACCTGGTTAAGATTGGATGATCTTAAACTAGAAGGGAAGGAATTCGATAACTTCATGACCGGCCTCCTTGGAAGCAATATAGAATTTTTGCACCTGCATGACGTGCAATTTAGCTTTACAGTAAGCGCCCCTTTCCTTAAAATAAAGACACTTATTACTTTGTCTCACTTCTCCCGCCAGAGTGCACAAGTGGAGAGGTACGCTGCCACTGGCCGGTGCAAACTGAAAAAGCTTTATTTAAATTGCTGCAACTTCATTCTCCTGGACCCAGATGCGTTCCTTTTGGATTCATCGTCATTTGCTTTAGACACGTTGGATCTGCAGGAATGCAGGTTTTCTCCCAAGACACTGGAATGGTTTGCATCGTCACTCTGCTCCTTGCGCGAGTTGAAAATTAGTTACCCTGTTTTGGAACCGTGGCAATCACCAACATTGATGTTAGTTCACTTATCCTCCAAGACCGACAACACCTTAGAACTTCTTCAACTGTTTTCTGGTGATTTTTTGCGAGGGGATATCTTTCGACTACGACAAAGAATTATGCGTTTTCAGCAACTTAAGTGCTTCACGGTGTATGGAAATTCTACCGTTGATGTAGATGATAGCATTCTACGTGAAATTTTGAATCTTCCGCGGTTGGAAAGGGTAGGCATGAGGCTAACAAGTTCAAACAAGTTTTTCAAAGCGTTAGCGGACTTCGCCCACAAATGGCCCGGGAAAGTTGGGCTCGCTCCCCAGCAAACGGGATCGACACTAACGATTGGCGCAATCACAAAGCACAGTGCTACTAAGATGATTCTATTCTTTCGTGATCAACAGATCGACTTCCGCATGAAAGAGGTCGGAAATCATACGTATGAAATATGGTTCCCGCCAAACACGTGTTCTTAGAATATTTTCTGCCTAGCCGTCTTGTAGCGTCCGTTTTCTCATGGGGGACATTTCCTTTTCCCGTCAAGTTTGAAATTTGCTGACTGGGATCATCCTGTGGACCCCTTTTTGATACCAACGTTATTTTTTTTTAGCTTAACTCGTTACTTCTGACATTTTCCGACTTGGCCGTCTTTTCACCTTTTTTTAATACCAATGTTTTTGTTTTGTTCGTAATGAATAGTGTATGCTAAAAGTGTAAATAAAAATGTGCGTTCTTCTGGTGGGACACGGTGTTTTTTTAAAAAAAAACGTAGGCTCGCGCCTATTGTCGGTTGCGTAAGTTGTACATTCGCTAAAGTCGTCACTTTTCAGAATGGCACTGTAGAACAAACAAAGGTGAGGGGTAATAGTGGTATATTAGGGGAGGGGTAAACAAAAAGGGGGAGGTACAATTAGGTTAATTGCAAGGTATGGTGGGGAGTAAATTACATGGGAAGCA
>JAHZNP010002162.1:0-10379 GCA_020615345.1 Triops cancriformis | reverse complement strand
ACCAATCGGTTAAAAGGTGTATGTAGGTAAAGGAATGTTACAATGCAAAATAAGTGTAATCCATTATTGGAAGTATAGAAGTTGCCTGTGGCTACTTTTCCAGCTCTTGCACTACCTAATGAAGGTTAATCAGCCTCGAGAGGCCTGATTAGACTTCTGTGGTTTTCTGTGTCTAGTTTTTTTTGCTCTTGACTGTACACTGTATTGGTTCATCCGGTGCCGTTTCTCGGAACGATTACCCCTGTATTGGGGTAAATAACATGTTCTTAAGGCAAATCTCGATAATGATGTTTACTCGATGTATTACATATACAATCGATTCCAGTATTACATATACAATCGAACCCACTTAACGGAACATCGGTTACTTGAATACTCCGCCTAATTGAATAAAAAGTTGACATTCTCGTTTTAAGCCCATTTAATTCAATGTAAACTTACGACTTTTTATTGAGTGATGGTTACTGAATACTCCACTTTTTGAAAAAATATTTTAAAACCCCGCTGTGTATCTTAACGCATAATTCATAATTTCGTCTATATGTATATGAATCTTTGTCAACAACCTTTGATACCAGAAAGCCGTAATATTCCACGAAATGCTTGAAAGATCTTGTGCCACAAAGAAGGCTAAAAGCCTTCACCATCAATTTCCACAGCTGACGACATACTAATTAAACTGATTAGGCTTCATGTTTACTTTAGTCACAAAGTTAAAGGAGTGCAGCAAACATGGCTAAAGGATAGAACAGAAGTTTGTCTTTGGCTTAAAAGAAATTCTTGCACAATGCAAAAGCCAAGAACGCAAAACAGCGTTCCATCATGTATTGTAAAAAAAAAGAATTGTTAAAAACGACTAATTTAACTATTAATTCAGGATAATGCAGATTTCTTATTGTCTCCTTCAATACGTATTTTCTTATCAGTCTATGTAAAAAAAACTTTGGATTTTTGAATACTCCGCACATTTGAATACTGTCCATTCGGTCCGAGCCTAGCCTATTCAAATAAGCGACTGTGCTGTATTAAGTACTGATTTTCCCCTTAAGAAGTGTAAGGAACAGCAGTAATCTAACGGGGCCAGATAATAGAGAAGCACCTTATGATGAAGTAGAATACTTATCATAAAGTGATCCAAGCTAATATCCATTTGTCTACTGGGCAAAGGCCTTCGCCATAGCCTCGCGAATTTTCCGCAACAGGGCAATCACAACAGGAATTTTCATCTTTGCCCAGTGCCGTTTGATTAAACAGACTGTTTGCTTAGGCAATCTTTTGTGACGACCTAATGAGTACCCTATTGTATACAGTACTCATAAAATAAACAGTCCCTGCCTGTCTCCCCCCCCCCCCAGGCTAATGACACGACAGTTGTGAGAGCACTGTCACACTCTTTCGGACTTTCCATCACACGACTAGAACAAACCGTCCTGTATCTAACGGAACGGCTGTTGCGCGAACGGTTTGCCACTATGGCATCCTCCGAACGTTTTTAACTCGCAACAACGTTTCCTCCCAGTGGCGTGGGACGTCAGCAATAGGATGGTTTGTTTACATTTCAATAGTCCTGAGAAGAAGCAACCGCATTTAACGTCCCTACGTGGCAACAATGAAATCTCTCATCGCGAAAGCTCTACGGGTGACGGAACGTTCGAGAGTATTCATTTACTTCGTCCACAGTGTCAGCATGGCTCGTTGCCGTGCAACTTACCTTGTGACAGCATAAAAAATTAACCTAAATATTTCTAGAGCAATATGTTCAGATCATTAGAGCACTTGACACGTCCAGCTTGTGTAATGAATTCCTTTAATCATACAACGTTCACCTTTTTTTCGAAGCTTTTTGCAAACCCGACACTGCCAACCAAATGTCACAGCAAAAATCCATTTCCGGATCTCCGTCAGTAGCGATTGACTGTTTCGGCTTTCATTGCCTCTAGGCTATGATCGGTTTTATGGTGATTGGCAGTCGAAACGTTGGAAGCGTTGAACTAAACTTTAACAGAAATCTTTCTTACGGTACTAAAATGCGTCAAGGAAGTCATGCTTTATAAAGCATGGATAACCCCGTCATAAATGATTTGCTGTTTGAATGGCAAAAGTAAAAATTATTTAAATAGCAGATCTTACTCCTAGGAGTAAGACCTGCTATTTAAATAATTTTGGGTGTTCCAGGAAGCTACCCAACCTTCTGTGCTATTTCGGAATAAATTCAGTGTTCTGCTTAATAGCTTTACTGATGCCGGTTTTATTGCTAGGTTCTTCATTCGGATCATTCGAATTTGTCACCTTGATGTAACGATATCCTTTGTACTTTTTCTTTCAACCTAGTAATTCCAGATTAACAAAGGGGCACCGGAAGTCAAGTGTATAGCATCGTCATAACCTTACTCAATGATACTAGTCGTGCCTGTCTTTTTCAAAATGTTTTTCCCATACCAGGCGTGATAAATCTGCCCTCTTTTATCCGGTGGGCATTATAATGCAAATGCGACAAACTTGTCACTCACTGCATGTAAAAATGCCAACAAAAACCATGGGGCCTTATCTCAGACAGACCGCCTGAATGTTTGCAGTCAAAATTTCTATTACTCGCTGAGTCGTTCGTTTCAGCCCAGGAACCTCAAAGCAGAAGAAAGGGGGAGAAAAATCTTGCCCAGCTCTGGTTTGAGAGACACTTTTCTTTCTACCATTTGTATCCGAATCCCACTGCTCAATCTCGTCCCTGATCTGATTAGTTCTGACCCTCGGTTCTGGGAAAAGTAACAAAAGGCCAGAAACCTTTGCAAGTTGTGTGCTTGAAAGAGTCCGGATTACATGTTATAAATGAATACAACTGATGCCAAACTCCTGATTTCGTTCTCTTTTCTTTCGTTGCGTTTGTAGGAACCCGAGCACGAGGAGGGCTTATTCGATTCTACGAGTGATGTGAGGGAAATATGTGTTCACCCACCTCGAATTCTTGCTGTGAACGGTCAAGTGCTCAGAGGTAAATACGAGCCAGCTTCGAACATTGATTTCTCCCATCCTCAAACCACGCTGTCCAGTCCATCATTCTACATGGCTCACGTGCCTCATCCAGCTCATCAATATCATCCTGAAATCATATCCGTGCCTATTCCCGTTCCACCGCCTCCACCACGAAGTTCAACACCATATCACGAAGTAATGCATCTTAGATCTTTCGTGTTTTTTTTATTTTACAAACTTCCCCAGCTTTGTCGACATTGCAGTCCTAAATCCCTCAAGCTCTGAAGTAATCTTGCAAATACGTACCAAAAAACAAGTTTACAGCACCTCGAACCATTTGAAGACTTGCATAGCACAAGTAGCGTAGCAACGTGCAAGATTAGAAAACTTGCTGTTGTCCGGTAGCATTTCGCCTCGAAAACATGAACTGATAGGCGTAAACGCTTGACAGTACCCTACGTAGGTTACAGCTGTAACGCAATATTTTGAACTTAACCTAATCAAAGCTGAAAAAATACCTCCGTCGGTTCGTTTTGTAACTTTGAGGTACCAAAGCTCGACTTACCGCCGACTCCTACACTGTGTAGTGCGCGACATCGAGGCTATACTCAGAATTCCAGTTCGGGTTGACAGGGGATTTAGTAAGCGATTTTATGGGACTTCAAAGCGACTGTAGGAATCTTTCCTGTAATTACAGAAATGTTTTCTGTAATCAACTTGTAAAAAAATGTGGAGGTGGGGGCTTACCACCCTCTGGGTACAGGCCATGTAAGTGCGCGCTCTAAGTCGATTTAAGTATTGGCACATACAGAGCCGTACCCAGGATTTTGGTTCGGAGGGGGTTTTGAAAGTTTCGGAGGGGGTTTTAATATGCAATTTTTTGGACATTTGGGCATTCTCCTATGTTCACCATTATAAAACAAAGATTTCAGGGAGGGTTTAAACCCCAAAACCACCCCCTGGGTACGGCCTTGGGCTCATAGAATGAAGGAATTTCGCTTGGAAACAAAGCGAAGATCAAAACGCAAAAGTGGGGAATGGTTTGGGGAGTTTACTGCCCTGTCGTTTGTTCGGCGTAAATTTGCGACCTTTACAAATCCGGATATGAAGTCTTCTATAGAACCAGGTTGAACTTGGGACCAGGCTTTCATTGTACGTTTAAATAGACTTACAGTCAGAGGCGTAACGAGGGTAGGGCGAGCAGGGCTCGTGTCCTGGGCGCCAGTTTGAGGGGGGCGCCATTTTTCGTGCAAAATAATCTCCTTTGCTTCACTCTACATTTTGTCCTATGTCACTTTTTCGCGGTTTCTTTGGTAAATATCGGTCGCTATGCTGAAGGATTCCAGCTTGACCATACGGCAGCTTCTTGGAATCATTAGCATCTTTTTATTTCCTGTCCTAGAAGGTCAACCTACGTGAACCCCAACTGGAATGACTTTTAGTCTTAAATCTTTTACTAAGATTCCGTTTATTTAACTGTATTAGTGTGGTACAAAATGCTAACGATGATAACTGGACAGACGCTCAACTCTTACTAACTTCCTGACCTTTACTTTTACCTAACTGACCTTTCACTGAGCCTAAGTGCCCTCGAGGTCACATTCCAATAAGTGTCATGTAGATGACGTCATATCACCAACGTTTGCGATATGGGTTGAGAATTGGTTCAGATTGAGGGGTAGGGAAGTTTTGATTTTTTAGTCGGTAAAGAACTGATAGACAGAAAAGGACTACTGGAAAAATTCTTTCAGTATTTTAAATTTTAAGTGACTTAGTGAGAAAAAGTATAAAAAAGTCAAAGAGCGTCAACAGAATTTGCCGACCACCTGGTATGTGCACTATTTTATTTTAATTTTCTAAGTTAGGGAATAAGTTTATTCCTCTTCTATGAAATAATTTAGGAGTACCGATATCGAAGGATCTCAACTCTACGAGGAAATACTAGATTGTAGAATGCTTCACAAAAACTGAACAAAAGTTCCAGTATGTAACACTCTTGAATTGCTCGAATTTATTGTTCAATATGGCGACGAAGATAAGATGTTTTCCAAATTTAAGAACTGCTGTTCAGATTATGCTTACGATCTCAATTTCGGTTGCCTGCTGTGAATGGTCTTTCAGTAAGCTTAAAGAGCAATAGACACCAAAAAACAACTTTGTCTTATAAACAAGAGCAAAAAATCTAGCGAAAAATATTTTTATTTTTCCCAGTTCAGATTATGCTTACGATCTCAATTTCGGTTGCCTGCTGTGAATGGTCTTTCAGTAAGCTTAAAGAGCAATAGACACCAAAAAACAACTTTGTCTTATAAACAAGAGCAAAAAATCTAGCGAAAAATATTTTTATTTTTCCCAGATGCGAAATAATAACGAAGATATTTAGGAAATAAGAAATCTGAAATTCAAATCTTCACGCACGTGACGATTCTCAAGGGCGGGAAAAGGCCAAAACTTTGGAAATAAATATCTCCAGAACGGCTCGTCAGAAAAAATCGAAACAAAATCCTTTATTCTTAGATGAATGTGTATTGTAATAATCCATCAAAATCTCTATTTGCGTTTTTGGTGTCCATTGCCCTTTAAGCTGATTTTGTCATATATGAGGGCGTCAATGAGTCAAGAAAGATTGTCGTCTATAGCTTTACTTAGCATTGAACGAGAGGAGACCGAACGGATGAATTTCGACGACATAATAGACAAGTTTGCTTCGGAGAAAGCCAGAAAAGTAGCATTTCAACATAAGGTCAGATCCCCCCCCCCAATATTTTATATTTGTTCATTGCAAATTATTAATTGGATTTTTATTATGATATTTTACTCTTGTATAATCATAAGAATCCTGTTGCCAATCCTCGCGCAGTTATGAACATCCTACCAAAAATATCTGGGTAAAAATTATATCAAGTGAGCTGTTTTAAAGTGATACGTACTAAAACATGAGAATTTACCTAAAATATAGCTTGGTAAAATATTTGTAGTATTTTATGCTTTTTTAATTGGTGCCACTTAAAGAATTTTGACTGTCGCAATACATGACAAGTTAGCGTAAAAGGAGGGGGGGCGCATATTTTCTCTTTGCCCTGGGCGCCGTTGACTCTCGTTACGCCTCTGCTTACAGTAGTGGGGAAAACTTCCTTTTTTTTCATTTTTTTTTTTGGGGGGGGGGGGGGGGGGGGTGGCGGAGTAATACAGAAATCAGCGCAGAACGAGTTAAGCTAACCTTTAGGCTCTTATAGTTACCTCAGGCGCACTCCTAAAATGCACATCACCTAGCGTTTCCGAGGTACAGTTCATCCACGTGTACATCTTAGCGCTTTTTCGTAACAAAATTCACTACGTTCGTCGCAAAGGGCAGCCTATTTACTATTGATTTGCACAGAAGGATCATGTGCAACTCAAAAATACCCGTGCACCTGTTGACCAGATAATGTTGCAGTTTTTCTCAGGGTACTTTCAGTCGTGCATTTTAAGGGAGAATCGGTCGGGCTCTGCAAGGTGTGCTCCCAAAATTCACGTAACTTTCACGTTGAAATGCAAAGCTTACAAGATGTAGGGCTTCGAGTTTTGACTGTTTCCTTATTTAGTAATCAAATGGTTTAACCGTATCGGGCTGGTGTATTGACTGGCTTTGACTCAAGTAACAATAAGTACTGTGTGAGAAAAGAGATTTCCAACTGGCGCTGTGCGTAGGAGAATTTTCGGAGCAAAATCGAACCTTTTTAGTCCCACACGAGCAACTGCTTTTCGTAGGTGCAGACGGAATTCATTTCCAAACGCTATAGGAGCTGGCAGGACTTTTAAGTCCTTTACAAGTTGAAGCGTAAGTCACGTCAGCACCTCACTTTTGCTCGCAAATCGGAAAAAGATGGCAGTACGACAATGCATGTCTAAAGCGTTCGCGCGTCGAAGTTATGAGAAAGCTTTCTGTCAGCACAAGTGTCACTTTATTTGCATCGTCGAGATCGAAACCGATTTACCCATTGTACCTCATGGATTTTCTTTCTTTTTTTGTAACAGGGCGGACTTCCGTTGGATGATAATGGAGGAATGGCGTCAGGCGGAACGCTGTCACGGGGGCGTAATACCCTCACGCGAAGCAACAGTCTGAAAAGTCCAGCCACGCCCTCCGTGAGAAAGAAAGTTCAAATCCAAGAAATCACCGTTTAAAAAAAAAATTGGCGAAAAACAAAAATATTATATCACCACGACCATGGATTATTTGTCTCTGAACCCTAAAATAAAAATTGATACCAAAGATAATTTACGTTTTATTATAAAAACATACAAACACCAGACGAAAGTACTACAAATCACTAAGCTGCTGATTCATTTCTCGCTATATCAAGGAAAATCACAAATTCTTTTCGATTTTTGCACTTCACAGTTGGTATTAAGCTACTTTTTGTTCTCTAGCATGATTATCATAATTGCAACAACAGTTCTCTCATTTTCTCAACAAACACCATTCGACACGACGAAAACACAATATTCAAGACCTCTCTCCCAACAGCGATAATTTAATTCTGTTTTAAATATAGTTTTCCGCGAGTGAAGATTGTTTTCTAGAGAGATTTAAGCAGACTGAAACTGTCCTGGACGCTGCCCTTTAATATTGGCCATTTCTTTAAGTACCGGATAACGTTGAACCAAAAGGCTAATCACTTGATTACAAGTCCCTCTTTCATAAGCTTTGTGCAGAACAGTGTTTCCCTCAGAATCCGAACTTAGTGGATCTGCCCCCTTTTCCAGTAGTAGCTGCACGATTTCCAAATGATGCTGGTACACAGCCCGGTGCAGGGGTGTAGCTCCACCGACCGTGCGGGCATTGGGATTGGCGCCATGCTCTAACAGATAACGACACACGTGAACGTGACCTGCCCGAGACGCGTAATGCAACGCAGTATAACCAGAGGTGTCGGTAGCGTTGACGGGACTTCGACGGTCTTCTACCAAATGGATTATTCGTTTGAGGTCACCCTCGAGAGCTGGTTGTGGGATAAAACGAAAGAGACATGCGTTAAAGAAGAGGGGGGTCCTTTTCAAGAGATCTACAGCGGAGCCAGCTTATACTTCAAACTCTACGTGTACGTGCACTCAACTGGGATTTACCTGGTGCCCAGAGACCGCGTTCAAAGGCCAACTCATCCAAGGTTTGACGCGTGGATGGACAAGGAGCAGCGGAGAGGCAATGACTATGTTCAGAAGATAAGCAGGAATGCGCCGAGTTTTTCAGGTCCATAGTGAAACGGAGTGTTCAATTGGTGTAAAATAGAGGACAAGGGAGAGGTACTCTGGACGGATTTTTTTATTAGTAGTAGTATTTAAAGACTGGCATCAGTAGGGTGGTTGCTGTCAGAACTGAAATACGAAAATGTTTTAACGTAAGCTTACTAAAAATGAGATTTTTTACTCGTCATCCGAAGGTTCTGGCTCAGGAAACTCTCGTCTCATAGTCCATACTGAGGTCGGTACGGCTTCATGGGAAATGCTTACGGTAGGTTTGTCGGTGGTAAAAGAGGAAATGACCCGGTAGCCTAAAACTTCCAAGGCGTTTAGCAAAACGATGGGATGGTGCCTGAAAACTACTGTATGAGGATCGGCTTGTCCTTCTAGAACGAATCGGTCTAACTCTTGCAACTCAATGCCTGTATTCAAAGCTTATTTGTATAGCAAGTGTATATTCTATTGTTTGAGAGTATATTACCTTTCAAGCCAGAAATTCCGACTTTCCAAGGGGTTCCGCTCTTGTACGGTGTTAAGTTCCCGGCAACTATCACATACGGCATTTGTTCAATGTTTAAATATACGGGCTAGAATTGAAACGCGACCTTCCAACTAAGCTTCAAACGTTGAAGTAAGACGAGACATATACAATTTCCGCTTCAATAGATGCTTCCACAGGATGCTCTGAAAAAAGAAGTGTATCACACAGAGTTGGAAAATCAAACGCAGCCTCAAAAAGTCCGTTTGGTTCTATTTACCAAACAACCGATGACGACTTGGCGTTACGCCCTTGAGTGTATTTAAACTGCTAGAAGCTGAATAGACACCGCTCGTTCGCGGTTCGTCACCATATTCCATTGTCATTATGGCCATCTGCTGACATAAAATTACAGATCTACGCCTTCCACCAGCCCGCCCCTTATGTCATAATATCTCCGCCTCAAAACCGACGCTTTTATAAAAGGGCGTATGCCAATCTTAGTACATAGTTCCCACTGGTAGGGGAAGAGCCGCCATTGTTCGAATCATTGTTATTGTTTGATGTTTACATCTGTGTTTCACGTGGTGTTAAATTGGCTGAATTGGCTGAATTTGCTCTCCGTTTTCGACAGACAACATTTCACACAACATTTCATCTTTCCTATGTAAGTTAGCCACGGCTTGCTAAAAAAAAGTACGAAAATAAGAACGACGGTCGTATACTGTTGACAGTGCTTAGTGTAAACAGTGGTTCGAACAATGGCGGCTCTGTGTCCTAATGTCCTACCGGGGGGAACTATGTACTAAGATTGGCATACGCCCTATACCTAGCATGAAACCATAGAGTAATAACTATACAGATGGAGCATTGAGGTCTTTTCCTTATTTCTTGTAACAGCGGGAACCAAGGATCTTAGAAACAAGGTTACCTCATCAGCTCGCGCCTTCGTGTGGAAGCAGCTAACGCCATCGCGTGGGTGACGTCACTCGGAGCAGACTTAATGCGCTACTTTTAAAAAGATCTAAACACAAACACTTTCTGGTAAATTCCATGCACTGCCAAAGGAAGTGATAAATCTTTCGTTCGTTTAAGGACGTTCATTAGGATCAAATGGTGCAATTTAACAATGATTGAAAGAGAAAAAGGCTTAGGTAGCCAGTTATCCCAAACCTCTATAAGCGAAGGTAGAAAAAGTGTAAGAAACGAAGAAAATTACAAGCTAGGAGATCCATAAAACACATGTGATAAAGAAATAAAATCTCTCAGTGTAAAAATAAATAATTGCATGCATGTTTTACATTTTATGTTAACAACTCCTGGGACAAAAGACCAAAACACCACTGTAAGTTTGTTTTCCTTTCCAGCGCCATGCCTTCGGCGGAGGCCGCTGTTTGGCAGCGCTCCGAGTGACGTCGCACGCTCGGCGAGTTCAAATTCAAAGTTCCCCCATGAGGTAACCTTCAGCCTGAGCCTCGTTCGTTTTGTACCGTGTTAAGTTAACAAAGGTCAGTGGTGTTATCTGTTTCTGCGTTTTATTTAATGACGCGTGTCACCTGGAGTCAAAACACTGTCCTGCAAATAAAACACACAACGGGCGCGAAATATGAACAGATATTTGTGCTTCATTTCAATTCGATTTCGTGCATTCGCCTTTGATTATTTATCCATATGAGATGTTTACTAATTATTCATGTGAACAATAATG
>JAHZNP010002161.1:0-10392 GCA_020615345.1 Triops cancriformis | reverse complement strand
ATATCCACGGAGAAGACAAAATATTTGATAATCACTAGGAAAAGGAAAATAGAAACTAACAAAGTAATCAAAATTAATGGGAAAGCAATCGACAGGGTTGATAGTGCGAAATTCTTAGGGATCACATTTGACAAGAAACTTAAGTTTGAAGAACACATTAAAGACATACGAACCAAAGGTATGAAAGCAGTGGGAATACCGTCTAGATTGGCAGGAACAAATTGGGGGGCTGACACAAAATTGTTAATGACTATATACAAAAATGTAATCCGATCTAAATTAGAATATGCATGCTTTATTTTTAAACACATAAATTCACAAAAGTTGAAAACATTAGAAACCATTCAAAACAGGGCCATAAGGAAAATAATGGGGGCAACGAAGACTACTCCCATCGGAGTGCTGCTGTGCGCAGCTGGGGTCATGCCGCTGAAATATAGAAGAGCACAATTAGAAAGCAGTTACATAGATAGAATGATAGAGTGCCATAAAGACGATCTCATTGTACAAGAAATAAGTAAAAAAGACTCCTTTATCGGGAATATATACATCGAATTCAAAAACAAATG
This sequence comes from Triops cancriformis, assembly GCA_020615345.1. Lineage (NCBI taxonomy): Eukaryota > Metazoa > Arthropoda > Branchiopoda > Notostraca > Triopsidae > Triops > Triops cancriformis. Next base: position 9,823 of record JAHZNP010002161.1, on the reverse strand, counting down.
ATCAGTGCCAAGAAGCGCGGAAGAATACTTCTTCGAAAAGCTGCTAGAACCGTGGGAGGTTGAACCAATGGACATAAGAATCAGGCATGGGAACAAAATGAAGAAGACAGAAACAAACGAAGCTACAGTGCAACTCGTGCTTAACTTTTTGGAAGAAATATACAAAGGTTTTAAAAAGATATACACAGACGGATCAAAGGATGAAGACGGAAATGTAGGAAGCGGATTTTATATCGAGGAAACAGAGGAAACTCGAGAATACAAACTAGAAACCCATTCATCTATTTTCACCGTTGAACTTACAGCCATACAAAAAGCCATCGAATACATATCAGCGCAAACACCTGGAAAATACCTCATTCTGTCAGACTCGCAAGCAGTGCTCAAAACTCTAAAAAACTGGGGAAGCAGAAGTTATTATCAACTGACGCAAAAGATACAATCAGACACCAAAGCACTAGTCGAAAAGGGCTTCAAAATCGGTTTCCAATGGGTGCCGGCACACGTCGGACTCCGGGGAAATGAGGAAGCGGACAAGATGGCGAGAGAAGGAAAAACTTCCGGACATAGGGTAGCAAACGCATTAACAAGAGAAGAAATTAAGGCTCTAACAAAAAAGAAAATGGAAGAGAAATTCCTGCGTGAAATAAAAGATATAACAACGCAGAAACTGGTACAGAACACGATGAGCCTCAATATCAGTGTGGAGGAGTGCAAAAAGCAGAAAGATGAACGTGGTGTTAAATAGGGTAAGATGTGGACACGGAAAAATCGGCACATGGCTACACAGGTTCAACCTGACAGAAAACCCAAGATGTAAAAACTGTGATGCCATGGAAGAAAATATACAACACCTTATAATGGAATGCCAAAACTTCGCAAGTCAGAGGAAGATTTTATTCGACAAAATGAGACGGAAAAATATACCAATAACATTGGACGAAATACTAGGGTTTGGTGTCAGAACCAAAGAGGAACAATTTTTATACAAAACGTATTATACCAATTTTTAAAAGAAACTGGGATAGCCAATTTTATTGAACCGCTGGAGGGAAGGAGAGTGCAAAAAGTAAAAAAGGACAAATGGAAGGCCGAAGACGTTAATACATCGATGACTCGACGTAGTACGTCTTATAAAAAATAAAAAAATAATAATAATATTGGAAACAATGTTTCATCGAAACCTTTGGGTTAGCTTCTCTCCCTTTACCACTTTGGGACCAAAACTGTTTGGGTGTGGGTTCGTGGAAAAGACGAATGCAAGAAGAATCTAGTTAGATTTGGAAATAAATATTGTATTAATAAAATAATTATAATTGTATTGAAAACGCAGCCACCTTTGATGTTTCGAAACGCATCTTTCCTTTTTGGCACTTTTTGTAAGAAACGGGTCCTGATTATTTCGTTGTAGCACTCATAACGTGTATCTAAAAGTTACATAAAAATTACTTTTTTGTAGCTGACAAGTTGGAGAATAACTCCTCCAAAGGTTTGTTCTAAAATCGCTGTCCTTTTTTTGCACGAGATTTTAAACTCCAAAGGGATGATTTAGTACGATTTGGACTCAGCCATTTGCATTGCCTTTTCTTGTTGTGAATAATCATTGAAAATAACGTAATTTGACGTAGGGTTCGTTTTGTGCGAGTTAAACGTAAGAGCGGAGATGGGACGTTGTAAACGGATTAACGTTAAACGCAAAGTACAAATTTGCTTGTTTGAATGTAAGTATGCTGGTTTATTTCACAAACGAAGGGTTTACATTGCACTGGTTGAAAATAGTCTAACTGCGTCAGGCTCACCGTCTACAAGTGCAACTGCCCCTGCCCCTCGCTCTCACCCCTCTTTTACGTAAGTAAGGAGACGTCAAAGAAGCTTCTAGAACGGTCCATGAGCGTTCAAGAAGCTTATAGAAGACGTCATACACAAAAAAAGCACGTGCAGAAAGGGGTTAAGATCTTCGGCGGTTACGGCCACGTGCGGGGTTTGGGAGAGGGGAGAGGTATGGTGGCACGAGCATGGAGCTTGGGCAGAACACGTGCGACAAAGTTAAAGGAATGGGAGGACCGCGTTTGCCCAAGTCCGTGTAACGGCCAACGTTAAATTTACGCAAAATGAAAGGGAATACAAAACGGGAATAACGGTTTAGAACATTCCGGCCCCTGTTTTTAAATCAAAAATTAAAAACAAAAAACGAGTGAAATTAAGCCGAAACAAAAACACACAACTTAGTTGTTGGGCGAATGTAAGTTCCATGTTGGGTCTTTACTTCTACGGTTCGTACCACGCCATCCTTTCCGTGGAAGACTCGAGTGATTTTCCCAATTGGCCAATGGCCACGTGGCGTGTTGACGTCAACGACCAAGGCGACGTCTCCGGGCTGGATGTTTGGCCGTTTAGTTGTCCATTTACTTCGCTCCGTAAGACCGGGTAGGTATTCTTTCATCCGGCGCCTCCAGAATTGGTTAATAATTGCTTGAGCTGCGCGCCATCTCCTGCGGGATATGACTTCCTTTTCCGATATAACGTCGGGTGGAAGGTTGGGATTCGGTTCCCCGACCAGGAAATGGTTGGGAGTCAGCGGCTCAGGGTCGTCGGGGTCCATGCTCAGGTGTGTGAGCGGTCGGCTGTTGAGGAGCGCTTCGACTTCGGTGAAAATTGTGTGCAAAATTTCTTCGTTGCATCTTTGACCTTGCAACACCACTTGAAGGGCAGTTTTGGCCGATTTTACTATGCTCTCCCAGCAGCCGCCAAAGTGAGGTGCAAAGGGTGGTGAAAACCACTCAATGCCTTTCGCTGCCATTGAATTGGCAACCTTTTCTTGGTTCCAGTTTGCGGTTCCCTCCCGCCGCTCTCTCTCGCCGGCGATAAAATTCGTTTCGTTATCTGTAAAGCATTTTGCTGGCGTTCGACGTCTTGCGACGAATCTGCGGAAGCTCAGGAGGAACGAGTCTGCGTCCAGTTTGTTGCACAACTCAAGATAGGTTGCGCGAGTTGTCATGCAAGTGAACAGGCAGCCCCAGCGTTTTTCTGTGGACCGCTTGAAGGTAACGTACATAGGGCCAAAAAAGTTTATTCCCGTAAATGTGAATGGTGGGTTGAAGGGCTTGACTCTCGCCATAGGTAAGTCGCCCATGAAGGGTTGTTGCGGCTTAGCCTTGTTCCTTCTACAAAACGCACAGGTGTTAATTATGGCCCTGATGGTAGCTCTGCCTTTAATCGGCCAATATTGACTTCGTACCTCCTGAAGTGTTCGTTCCGACGATGAATGTGCAAGCTTAACGTGTACGTCCATTACGATCAGATTTGTGATTTGACTCTTTCACGGAAGAATTGCGGGATGCATTGACTCGTAAGGCATGTCGCTGTTCTTCAATCTGCCGCCAACCCGTAGGATTTTTTCTTCGTCCATAAATGGGTTGAGCTTCAGGATGGGCGATTCCTTTAACGTAGTACAGGTTTTCACGATGGCTTCCAAGTCTTTGGTGAAATTCTCACGTTGGGTAATGCCGATTGCGGTATTAGTTGCCTTACGGATTTCGCTGGCTGTCAGATACGTGGGCGTGGTTTCCGAAACTTTTTTGCCGTTTGACGAAGAAGCCTGATGAAACGAAGGACGTATGCTAAGATTCGCATAGCTTTGGTAAGCATTGATTTCCGCTCGAGTAATGCAGTAATTCGATTTTCTTGCGTTTGATTGGTCACCATGCCGAGCCAGGGATCAGCAACCACTTCTTCGTCGTTTGGCTCAAGGTGATGGACTGGAGAGGGCCATCTGCTGTCAGCTTCGTGCAAGAATTCGGGCCCGGAAAGCCAAGCGCGGTAATCCCAGGAGTTTGCTGTGGTTCCGCGACTGCAGGCATCGGCTGGGTTTAACTTGCCGGGAACGTGTCGCCATTGTTGTACGTTCGTCAGCTCGAGGATTTCTCCAATACGATTTCCCACGAAGGCTTTGAATTTTCACATCGAACTTTTGATCCATTGAAGAGTTGTTTGCGAATCGGACCAAAAGTAGTCTTGGTGGAGGGGAATGCCAATTTCTGGGCATATGTTTGAGGCTAAGCGCGCTCCGAGTACAGCGGCACAGAGTTCGAGGCGCGGAATCGATGTTTTATTGGTGCCACGCGGGACTTTGACATTATGAATCTTAACTGAACGTGGTTACTCGAATACTCCGTACGCAGATAGGCAACTGCACCGAAACCGTCTTCGGATGCGTCAGTAAAAACGTGAACTTGTTTTGAATTAGGTTGCTCGTTGAGCCGGAGGCATCGGGGAATTTTTACTTCCTTTAGCGATTGCAGCAAGGCGTACCATTCCTTCCAATCTTCCAAGAGCTTTGCCGGTAATTCGTCATCCCAGTTGGCACCCTGGCGCCACAAAGATTGGAGGATGATTTTTACGAAGAGGCTTAAGGGGGCTAGAAACCCGAAAGGGTCGTAGATGCTTGCGATCTGGCTTAAAATGCCACGCTTCGTTTTGGATGGTTCCGCTGATCCAGCATCGAACATGAAAACGTCATCTTCGCAGTTCCAAAGTACTCCTAGCGTGCGTTCAGTAGGTAAAACTTCGGTAGTTAGGCTTAGCGACGGGTTAACCCATTCGGTTTGTTTCATGCCCTTTCAGACGCTGCGTGAGTTCGAGGCCCACTGAGTTAAACGAAATCCGCCCCTTTCTAGTAGGCTGGTAATGTCGCGTGCGGTTTCAGATGTAGCTTGTTCGGTTTCGAACGAATCCAAATAATTGTCAACATAGAAGTTCGACAGAACTCTTTGCGCAGTTTCTGGATGAGCATCCGCGTTATCCTTGGCCGTACGTTGCAGCGCGAACATACAGGTAGCGGGACTTGAGATGGCGCCAAAAACGTGCACTGTCATCTGGTAAATCTTGGGAGGTGCACTAGAACCCGGTTCCCTCCAAAGGAAACGAAATGCGGATTTGTCTTCTTCACGGACTTTGACTTGGTGATACATCTTTTCCACGTCCGCAGAAACGGCTACGGGGTTAAGACGGAAACGAAGAAAAACTCCGACTAAGTTCGTTAGGAAGTCCGGACCCTTAAGCAGGGCGCCATTCAGTGAACGTCCTTGGTACTGAGCTGACGCGTCAAAAACTACGCGAATTTTGCCGGGCTTGTTGGGATGAAGTACCGGGTGGTGTGGTAAGTACCACGTTTTCCCGGGAAACTCGCAAAATTTTTCTTCCCTGACAACTTCAGCATAGCCAGCTTTGAGATAATCTTCCATCGTTTTTTTGCATTGAGTTTGTAGGTTGTTGTCGCTCAGCAAACGTCGTTCTAGCTGTTTGAAACGGTGTAGCGCGCTGTTATAATTGTCTGGGAGTGCTGGGTTTGGTGATTTCCAAAGAAGGCCGGACTCGTAGCGATTTCCAATATTTTTCGTCGTTGCTTCAAGGATTTTCAATGCTTTCTCCTCGTTGGCTGGCAGAAGGCGTTGTTTGTCGGTTCCAGATGTTTCGATTTCACAAATTTTCTGCAGTGTTTCGCTGATTCGCTGATCTTCCGTAGTGGTTACGTGCAGTATCGTTCGTGGGTTGTCGGGAATTCTTTGGTTTGTATAATAATCGCCAACGATGGTCCAGCCGAATGGCGTTAAATTTGCTTCCAGGCCTTCTTCGCCCGATGGTTCTCGGATGTCGTAAATACGATGCGCTTTGCGCACCTTTTGCCCGATTAGGACGCTAACTTGGCTTGTGTCGATGGGCGCAATGTTCAAATTGCTAAAGTGAGAATAATGTTGTTTTTCTTTAGGATCTTCCAGCGGCTCATTCCGATGCGTGGAACGGTGTACGCATTTACGTCAGAAAAGTTGTTTGGCCATTAGTGGAGCTGATTGTTAAATGGACAATGCGGCCGTTCATAACTGGGACCATCTCGTGGAAGGTGCCCATCCTTGATGAGTAAGGTTCACCTTTAAGGTCAAGTGCGTTTGCGACGTCTTCTTTTATTAAAGACGCTTCGCTCCCCTTATCAAGGATCGCGCATGTCTTAATTTGTTTGTTGCCGTTAGTAAGGATGGCTGGTACTATTGGGAGAAGCACTATTTCTGATGGCTTACTTTCGTTGACGTGACCGACGTGCATTGAGGGTTCGCTTGACGTTGACGGAGTTAGACCTCTTGTCGCCGAATTCGCTGTACTCGGCTTCTTGTATACGCGCGGAGCGTTGTGAAGTAGAGGATTGTGCTTTCCTCGGCCCATCATCCGTTGACGTTGCAGCTCATTGTTGACCGACAGTCTTTGCTTTGGTGGCTTGGGGCTAAACAGCGAAAGCAGCATTTCTTGTTTTTCACGAGTTCAGTTCGCTTCTCTGGAGTGCAGTCTCGGAAGATGTCGCAGGCGGAATTTTTGTGAGGTTTTTCACAGAATGAACATGTGAGTTCTCTCGCTGTGGAGGTAATTGACGTCGCTAAAACGTGATGACGTTCCTTTGGTAATAGTTTCGTTGGCTTGGTAACTTCGCGGTAATTTGGTAAAGGAGAGTAGAATTGTTGATCCATGACCTTCTTTGTCAACCATTTGTCTAGGTCGAAAAGCGTGAGTGCGCGTTGTTCCTCAGACCGGATGCGGAATGTTTCTTCTCCCCATGCAGATCAAATATTGTTTGGGAGCTTGGTTAGGACGTGTTCAAAGAGAGTTGAAGACTGTAAGTCGACGATCAAGCCTTCCTTTTCCATTAAAGGAATTGTTCCGTGAAGATCGCCAAAATATTTCCGAAGCGAATGAGGGTCATTTGGTTTGACGTGGGGCAAATTCAGCAGAGTTTGAACGTATGCGCTTGCAATCATTTGCGGATGGCCGTATAATTGTTGTAAGTCTTGTAATGCGCGGTAATAGAGGTCGGGATTGTGCAAGCTCTGCGCAATGCTCTTTCGTACATCAGGGGAAAGCAGCTCGCGAAGGTAAGCGATTCTTTGGGCATTGCTTGGAATGACGTCGTGAATTAAGCTTTTAAACGACGCGATAAACATATGCCATTCGCGAGGGTTACCGTCGAATGGCTTTATCTCGATGTTCGATACGTTAGGTGCAGCCCAAGGCATTCCGAAATAATTAGCGGTGGTATTTGTAGTATCGAAGATCCAGGCGTCGGCAGCGCCTCGTGGTGGAATCGCTGATGAGTTTGAGCTTTGTAGCCTAAAATTTGCGGACTGCGCGTTTTGTGGCGTCGACGAGGCCTTGAATTGCCCTTGAATTGCCCTTGTTGGTTGTGCGATTTGGATTGGCGACGCGTCGGAGTTTCCTTGCGAAATTGCAGATTCTTGAAGGCGTAGTAACTGGAGTTGGGCTTCGGAAATTTGTCTGCTGAGGTCCGCAATCTGTTGACGACGAGTCGCTTCGTTTAGTTGAGCAGGAGTTTGCGAGTTACAATAATCGGCTGAACCATTGTTTGACGGAGTGCGTACGATTATTGGAGAAGGCGCTGGTTCGCCCAAATAATCGTCGATTGTTTCCATAAAGGGCAAGAGATCGGTCTCAATCTTAGCTTGGTAATTTCTAGCGGTTCGCAAACGCTGATCCTCGAGTTGTGAGACTAGGATGTATCTTTCGTTTGTGGTTTGGCACTCTTGCAGCATGGACAGTAGGTTTGCCTTTAAGACGTAGATGGCTTCTCGTGCTTCCCGACGTTGAATGGCTTCGTGAATTTCAAGCGCGAATTTGAACAAACGCTTCTTGTTTGAAGTGCGTAGTTGGTAAATGGCTCTAGGATTGTTATCTTCATTTTCGGACTCGAGCGGAGGAAGCGGAGGCGCATCATCCATTGTCATAGGAAGAGCTTGCTTTTAGAACCTTTAGCGGTTTTTAAGTGCGTTGTTCGAGCCTTTAGCGGTTCCCGGTCGATGCACCATGAAAAGAACGTAATTTGACGTAGGGTTCGTTTTGTGCGAGTTAAACGTAAGAGCGGAGATGGGACGTTGTAAACGGATTAACGTTAAACGCAAAGTACAAATTTGCTTTTTTTTAATTGGGCAACCCGCGTAGGCTTACGCCTATTGCGGTGAAACGATGAAACAAATACAACATGAACAAAGGTAAACTTTCAGGAACAGTTACAACAGCACCAGGAGGAACATACAGAATATTCAGGGGGGGGGGGCAAGGAAAGGGGGCTATTTACATATGTGTGGCTACTTCCATAAATTTCGTAACAGCTCGGAATATCTTAGGGTTTGTTAACATTTCTTGGGCGTTGAAATGGACCTTTTGAGCACTTAACTCCCTAAGTAAAATGGCTCTTTCTCTGTTCAGATTGCGACAATGGAATAGAAGGTGGGCGATTTGCTTGTTTGAATGTAAGTATGCTGGTTTATTTCACAAACGAAGGGTTTACATTGCACAGGTTGAAAATAGTCTAACTGCGTCAGGCTCACCGTCTGCAAGTGCAAGTGCAACTGCCCCTGCCCCTCGCTCTCACCCCTCTTATACGTAAGTAAGGAGACGCCAAAGAAGCTTCTAGAACGGTCCATGAGCGTTAAAGAAGCTTATAGAAGACAGTCACACACAAAAAAAAGCACGTGCAGAAAGGGGTTAAGATCTTCGGCGGTTACGGCCACGTGCGGGGTTTGGGAGAGGGGAGAGGTATGGTGGCACCACAGAGTATACAGAGGGAACATGGAGACTCCCTTATGGAACTTCTGTGACCACTTTTCGAGGCCGCAGGCTAGTCCCCTGAGAGTAGGAGGTTGGACATAAACGCTCGGCCAACACCTTTCTCACAGCGGGAAACTTGAAGAGTGAGGTTCAAACGGATATCGATACCTATGCTTTTGTATCGATAGCTTCGCTTGGTCTGACCCGCACACGCGGCAAATACGAAGAGTTTACTTGCCTGATAAATACTTCATTCAACCCAGTGCTATTCTGAACATACGTAATTTTTTCTGGAGAAACTGGATTCGTTTTTGCTGATCCATGATAGCAGTCCTATTTTTCTCTAATTTTTTTTTGCTCACGTTCGAAGTTGTCCTTCGCATGGTTACTTCGAACGTTTACTTGAAAAATACAGATCTCACACTTCACCCAACGAAAGTAAAAGTGAAAAGCATCCTTGATTCTGCACGGTACTATACAGGGCCAATTGTGTTATATTTGTTAACACATTCCCCGAAATATAGAAGAAAGGAGGAAAACCTTTTTTTCAGAATGACCAAGGTGTCTTAGGCTGCGGTCACACTGTTAGGGAATTATGACCCTGGGTAATGAAGAAAAGGGGCTTTGAGCCTGGAAATAAATCCATGAGGTCACATCTGTCTTATACCCCTATGTTGTCACCCATAGGTCGATAATTTCTGCATATCGATACCGAGCGCTAAATACAAGCAGTTTGAACTCGGAATGCTATCTTTTCAGATTATTTCACAACTTTATTGATTTTCGCATATCAGTGTTGAAGCTAATCGATGGTAGATTGTTAGTTTATGCTAAGTATGCTCTAAATTTCTATATTTATCATTTTCTTTGTTTTTTGTAATTCCTTTATACGAAAATCGCGCGCAGGCGGTACGTTTTCATGGCCTCGGTCTCCAACAAATATTCTCTGTCTTTCTATGGGAATTGCGAGAGAGGTCACACACGTCAAACGTGCTTGCATGTTCGGAAAAAATACCCCTTTCGGAAGGTCACATTAGGTAAATCAGTGGGGAATTAGTGAATTTCGTGGGAATAACCAACCCTGCAATCGAGCGACTAGTATTATACCCATCCGAGGCTTTCGGCTCGTCTCCTTGATTTCGGTACCTACAAAACAAAGTATACCGATACCTTTTACACACTTGGGCCTTTAGTATGTATCCAAACACATTACAAA
>JAHZNP010002160.1:0-10394 GCA_020615345.1 Triops cancriformis | reverse complement strand
CCCCCCCAAAAAAAAAACGGGCCAAAAAAAAGATCACAATGAAAAAATATAAAACATTAAAGAATCGCTTTGCATGTGTGGTTTATCTGACCAGCCGCGCATTTCTTTTACTACCACCTATGATAACACTCTTGCATATTTGCTTATTTGTACCGCTTCATGCAGTGCACATAGAGTTTATGCAGCGAAACCGCCAAGGCGGTAAACATGGCTTCGATAATTTCGAAAAACGTAAGTACTGACGCACCCAGTAAGAGTCCAACAGAACCGCCTATGTCGCATAATAACGGAATTGCCCCGTAATCTATAACTTCCTCGATATCATCAAACGTCAGGTCCTTTGCGTTATTCAAAAGAGAGAGAGACAATAACTCATCGTGAGTGAGATGTAAGTACAGGACTATACTTGATAAAAGACGCGTAATTTCCCGAGTCGATTTTCCATTTGGGTCGTTTCCGTATAAGGGACATATAGGTCTTGGTCGCACTGTCGCGTGCAGGTGCAGTTGTTACTCGACCAAGCACCGTAGAATAACAATTTTGACACGGTATCGGCCGTTTGCCGGTAACTGTCTGGCGTTTTGCAGTAGTCACCCGGAATTCCTGGAAGAATATGGAATAAAAACTTACAATAATGTATCACGTCCTATTTTCTTTCATTTTCGTTAAGTCTTAATGGTATCTTTTTTGGGGGGATACTGAATGAGCATTACCCTCCATGAAAGGTAAACGGCAAGGTACAATCTTCGTAGCAGCGTCCAAAAAACATTTGGCAACACATTTGGATACACTGTAAGACGGATCGTCAATACAGGGTCGGTTGCGGGTGTCCAGCGTCTGAAACTAGAATGCATGAAAAAACAAAGGGTCGATTAATTGCGAGAATGCATGTTTCACAAGAGCAGGACGTACCGAGCGTGTATAAACACGGATGTCTTTTCCCCATCCTCGGTACAAAGAGCCACCATGAGTGCGTATGTCAATAATGGGAGATTCTTTGACATCGTGAATAAGTAACTTCCATCCTTCGTCGTTTTTGTAGGTCACTTTTTCGGTTTCTTCAGTTTTAAGGTACAAATTATTAAACATACCCGTCAGCGTAACGTATGGATCATCTATCAGGAGATAAAGCAAAATTGTGTTTACTTGGTTGTGCGGTAGGGAATAGTAATTAACAATAGGGTACTTGAAAGGAACTTGAAAGCTTTGGGGAGTACTAACCTAATAAAAGTGTAAAGCAGACTCCCATGTAGGTATAAATCCGCTGCCATTTTCCTTTTTGGTTACAAGTAGAATTCCGCCCAAACCAGCACTGAAATAATAAACAATGTAAGTTCAACGAAGCTTTTTAACAAGAGAGGCAGAAAAGACAAATGAGAAAGCACAGTACTCGGCTAAAAAGGAACATTAAAACAATAATAGTTCTCAGCCCAAATAAAACCATTTCGGTAACAAAGGAAATGGCGGCAACTGCGTAACTAACTTTTGTTGTTACTTACGAACTTCTCAGTAACGGCAAAACCAAACGTTGCATTGTCACTCGTGTAGTGTGCAAACTTAATGCAGATTGTTAACGAAATTACGATGTGATGTAACGGACAACCAAACTTCCATCACTGTTCTAAGGCAGGAAAATGAGGTGTGCTAGTATCGGTAACAATGAAACTTTTATGTTACAATAAGGTAAATGCTAGTCACGACGCGCTACCCACTTAACAATCAGACTTTCACCTCACGGAACTTTTGCATATTATTTAGTCGCAATAAACAGTAGTTACTGTGGGAGCTACGAGAACAACTTATCATCGGGGGAAAACCTTTCATTGTTTCTACGAAACTATCCCAGTGACAACTTTCCTTGTTGCTTACGCAATATGGGAATCCCTTCGCGGCAAACTTTACGTACTCGACGTAGTTATAAGCATAACGAAGATAACAGTGAAATATAAGACATTATTGTATTACTTACTATATTAAGAACAATGAAACTTCAAAACATAACTCCCAATCGAATTTTCAAAAGTTAGTTGAGTACAACGGAAACAATCATTGCAGGTTGTAACTGTAACTTACAGAATAGTTTGTCTTAGAAATCAACAATGAACTATTAATATATACATATTATATAAGTAACAATGGTAATAATGTTAGACTCGCACGCAACAACGGAAGGTTTCTTCAAGTGTCACGTGCACTTAGCACGATATATAGTTTATATTTTGCTTCAATTTCCTTTTTACGCTGAGTACTGTCCACTACTGTACTTCTAGAATCATTTTGTTGAGATCATGAGCAGTAAAATCCCACAAATCTTTGGCGTTGAAACCCCGGACGCCAACCAAGTCCGGGAGGTCCCAATTTGCTATCTCTTTGTCCGTAACTTCGACGCCGTTGTTACGTAACGCTTCGGCTTTCTCTTGCTTGAGAATATTCATGGCACTGACATTATTTTCGTTCTTGTTGCACAAGCTAAGTACGGGGAACTTCAACGATTCGTTCCGTGTCACGCGCACGTTGACGGATATTGGCGTAGAAAGGTAATATAGCACACGATCTTGGACCTTCACACAGTAGGACAGAAATGGACTGTGTTACACTTAAGTCAACAAGACAACGAACGTAAAAGTCAATCACATTTACCTGCACGACTGAAATAGCAGTACAAATGACTAGAATAATTGACCATATAGCTTTTCTTGACAAGTGCGCCCTGAACCCGAAAATAGCCTTCATCCCCGGAATGGAAATTTCTGCCATCGTTTTCCGTGCAACAACCAACGACAAGGGTCGTTTGCTCGTCGTCGGCCCATTTTCGGTCGTTTTTCCCTCAACAGCAGGTACAGTCTGAATCACCGTTCGTGTTCCGGATGTCACCACTTGAATTTGTTTCTTCCCATGGATTTGTACTTCATTGATGTCCAACATTGCGTTGCGATCCAATACTCCATCTTTGCTAGGATACCTGCTGTCCATTGTATTCTAAAATAAATCAATTGTTACCGAAAAATCTAGCGTTAATCCACAGTGCTCTACCTCGCTTTCTTTGTTACGAGAATTCAGTGCTATTTGTGACCGCGGATCTCCATCGTAAACCCAGGAATGGGTAACATGCGAAGCCCTGCAAAATGCAGCACGATTCAGATTAGTCGCAAACTTGATAACTTGGTGAGTTACATTAAAGAGCGGATGATGAAACTGGCGTTCAAACAAGTAAATAATTAGAAAGATAAATGGATAAAAAAATAGATAAATAAAAACCAAATAAATAAGTAAATAAACAAACAACAAAATAAAAAATTATCAACAAATAGTAAATGGAAAATTCAAAAATTCAAAAAGTCTAATAATCCAAAATAAACAAAACTGTCAAAATAAATAAGTAATTTAATAAGGGTACATGTAAGAATTCAGATAATAAACGCACAATCTCCGAGAAAGATCGAAACAAGTGATGAACAAATCAAAGAAAACGACGGATTTGTTGTATCTTGCCTATGTCCTAAGATGGCTCCTATCCTGGTAGATGAAAATTGTCTCTGTGTTGGTGATCGGTAAGCCTGAGAGGAATAGTACTGGAATTCATCCTGAATGTAGCTATTGTTAGCATAAGGCGTGCTGGAAAAAGAGCCCATAATGCCAAAAGAGGAGCTTTTGTTTTCTGATGTAATCTAACACATTAACTGCAGCCTGGTTTCCGTTTGTCAACGGATAGACACAGGCTGCTTGTCTCTAGCGTCACCAAATAACTGGGCGCTTGTAATTAACACAGCTAAATTAATACAGTTTGGCTCGACGCGGTTCCTGGATAACGTTAGCATTGTGAAAAATCATCTTGGAAATTGGCTGAACCAAGTCACACTGTTCACTATCAAAGAAGCTTGTGTTCAAGTAATAGGCTGGCTTGTAATTGGTGCACTCTCTCCTTCAAGTACGAGTGTCTTGTCCTTCCAAGACAGCGCACTGAAGCTGCCACGACGACGCAATGCGTATTTATATGGAGACCTGGCTAACTTCGCTGACGGCACGAGGAAATGAGTTTTGACGGTTTGATGGTTCTCACGTGCCCCTACTGCGGTACAATAAAACCTATCAATATGATCATGCTTCTTAACAGACAGAGACCTCCTCTGGTGCTTGGTGATGGACAATATTTATTGGCGAAATTTTGAGACTAGGTCAGACACGCTATATAAGCTAAGAGCTTCATTGTTGCATTTTCCCGACGCTTATTTTATGAACTAGCACAATTTGCACACCTTGTTCATATTTACTGTATTACCCTAGTACTGTATTACCCTAGTATTCTAGGGTAATAGTTACCCTAGTTCTATTTACTGTATTACCCTAGTATCCTAGTATCCAATAAACCATTCGCTGGAGTTTCACAAGCATAAAAAGAATTCATTTCCATCATACTCGCAAATTCAACGGCGCCATCTTGAGCCGTAATGGCGCATTTCGCCGCCATTCCAGCAATATCATGCTGAATTGTCGGGGAATTACATAATGAGACCCAACGTGGCGACAGGATCAAGGTCGTGTACCTTTACGTGTGCTATTGCGAGGAAGACAACAAATTTTCATTTATAGGTGTATATAACCAGCTGGAAGTTGACGAGTTTCTAGGTGTGTAAACCGTCTTATGTAGAAGTTGGTCGGAAATCAAGCTAAATCAGCGGTTTTGGACATCGTTACTAAACCATATCGGTACAGTTTAACTTGCAAGAATACATGAACAAATTTCCAAGCTATGAACACGAAAAGAAATACACAGAACTGATTATCCTGCATATTTTCGCAAAATTTCACATTTTATCAAACCTACTTAGTAAAGTCAATTCTTTTTTTTAAAAGTTAATTTCAGCTAATTCGCAGCCATTGTGCTTAGTTAGATTCTGACTTAACTCCAACATTACTTACAAAAATATTTTCAATTTCTTTACACTTTTGGCATTTCGTTTGACTTTGTCTATGACCTCTATTTATTATGTAAAGAGGACTTCCGTGGCCCATCACATTACATGGCGACGATAGCAATCTGCAACAATGACTTCTACTCCCTTTCCCTTTGCTACGTATACTTAGAAAATTCCAGAAAAATCGCCGCTGCAGTCTATGTCAATGGTTGGTTCTCATGTTAAGACGTACGCTTACATATGGTTGTTTACTCTCTTACTTTTTCTCAGTTTGCCATCTGCTGGGGCAAAAGTCCAAAAAATTAGAGTTTTTCTATTAAGTTTCCGTGACCAGTATACAATTAGCGACATGAGGTCATAACAACCAATGGATTCACTGGCACGTTTTTCACGCCTTTAGACAGTGAACACAACGGAACCTGAAGTCAGCGAAGAATTCTTTGTTTCGGTTGGTAACTTTATTATAAGCTACACACACCCTAAATATAGCAGCAAAGACTTTTTTTTTTGGATAAAGAGCTTCTTGATACCCGTAACTGGTAATACGGGGTTGTGATAAGAAAAGACATTCTCTCGTTTCTTTAGTGCTGACAGTGAAACGTCTTGTACTTGAACGTGTAATTGCCTTGCTTGAACATGTAACTGACAGCTGCATAACTAACCAACTAACTAGTTAGACGTTTACAGAACTTCCTCTAACAAAGTGATAAGGGCGCGCAAACTTCACAGCACAGGACAAAGCTTTACATTTACGTTTCACGCAAGTGTCAAAGCACAGCAGGCTTTATCTTCGAACTCGAACTATTCTGACGTCCTAGCGTGTACGTAACAAAAACTTTGCCTCTTCAATAATAAACGATGACCGCTTTCGGAAATCTTGCACTGTACTATGGCAACAAACGTAGTTTTACACCTTTGTACTTCGCACCTTTGCACATCTATGGTTGAAAATTCAGCTTCCTTACCGTCAATTTATTTTTACCTTTTCGCACCAAGATTTCACATGGCTAAAAATTCAGTTTCATTCATTTCATTTTCTTTCCACTTTTTTCGTACCGGAATTTCGCACAAATGTTTGTAAATGATTTTTCCAAGTTTCAGTTCATTTAATTCTTTTAATATCCTCTTTTAAACTAGATGTCCGGATTATTTAACTCAAGTATCAAGCGAAATTGACCAGAAGTTAACGCAAAGTTGAAATTACCTCAAAGAAGCCGCACACGGAAATTCGGTTGCCCAACTGACGACAATGTGCTCCACATTCATGGATGTGCTTCCAATCCTCCCATGAAGTAGACTGCTCTATTTCCCTAGTAATGTCGATTTTTTCGTGGACAGAGCCAAGGCGCAACAGTGGCGTAAAACAACAAATCAATTGGCAAATATTGTCACAATAGATCTGCTATACGTTTCCCAGCTCCAACACCGTAATTACAGCCCGCTTAGACACATTTTCCTTGCCAGCCCTCGCAAAGCTAACCAGACACAGTGGTTCGCGTCACTTTCCTTTTTTATAAGATCTTTTTGCTGGGTTTCCTTCGTGAAACGCTGTAATTCACTTGAACAGCCCATAAATGGATACAGTGATGTATTAACACGATAATCCAATGTAGTTGGTTTGACCACAAGGGGCGCTTTTTGACGACTACTGTAAAGGTATGTTTTAACACCCAGACCAGCCCTCTTAAATTTACTGTCGCATAAAACAGCTACGGGCACACACTACACACAACATACGGTTTTGCTGTCCTTTACACGCACGGTCCGCGAGAAGAACAGCTTTTGTTAGAAACTAGGCGCGTTTAGGGCGTTTTCCACCTCTTCACCATGCGTTGATTAATCGACCCCCGTTAGCTTTCATTAACCTAATTTAGGGCTTTTTGCAGTTACACACGGGCGTTACATTTAATCTTTTTCATTCACCTTCATTTTGAGATAACGTGTCGTTTAAAATAAATACCTTCAAAAAATCCTCATGTTGCATGTTGTTGGGCAAAAGTACCTTTGAATACATAATGACTCCAAGTTCAAATCATCGTTAGTAACGAAAAAAAAAATATTCGACATCCAGAGCCAGCAGAGAAAAGCATTCGAAGTGTTTGGGAGCAGAACACTCTAGAGTGCCTTCCTTTTAGAAACATTTCTTTGGCACAAGGTAAGTCTTTGTTTCTCTGACTCATGTGTTACACTTAGCTATACATGGCTGTTACGCCGGAGACTGGAAAGACAGAACCAACGCATTCATTTTGAAAACGATGACTGCTGAATTGGCCGTAGTACCTTTTTTTTCCTTTCAATACATATTTAGTCAGAATATGGTAGTACGTCCGTTTCAAACTACACCACCTTAGACTCACGGTAAAAATGAATTTTGCTGCTCGAAGAGGTGTGTTTAAGGCCACTGTTTACCCCATTTCTGTTACGGACAATTACATGGAAAACTTGATGGGCGATGTTGCATTTACTCTTCAGTGCTTCTCAAAATACTCGTGATAGTAAATTATTGACTGATAATCCATAGATTGTACTAATGAAATATCTTCGAAAACAGGCCGGAGTAATTTGTAATTGTTAGCGAACTTCTGAACAGTGAAAAATTCCTTGGTAGATAGTAGTTTTTATTAATGAAGCCTTTTCTCGTTTAACATTTTCACAAAATAGGCACGATACATTTTTAAAATCGTCAAAAACAATTTTCTCTTCGCTCGATAATACTGCTCGCATTTTCACAAATAAAAATGTTTCATTTTTACCTTGACAATTAAATCTCTTTGCCTTTGACAACGATTCATATTTCCAGAAAATTAACTTACCATGAAGAAGATGAAAGCTGCATGTTAAATGGACCAAAGAAATGTCACCAAGTCTTCTACCATCAACACTTCTTTGCTGCATTTATACAAGGTTAAAACTAAACACTTCGCCTTTTTCTGCACCAGGTAAGCTGAGACACGCTTCTGCTGATCCCCCCAATTACGAAATCAGTATTAATAACACCAGTATACATAAAAGCAGGTAAGCCCCATCGCGCTCCCTTGCATTAACAAAAAATCTCTACTATTCCATTGGGTTAGTCACAAGCCTTTACCATAAATGATATACTTCCCGTGCCCAAATTATCAGAACTGCAAATATTTGCAACCAATTAGTGATGTACGACGACAGAGATAGCGCAACACCCTATCTGACAGCCAACCTATTAAAATTATGAGAAAAAAGTGTCTTCCTCTTAACCATATGAAGCACGTATAAACCCCATGGTAAAAGCTACGTGAAAACTAGGTCCCCCTCCACCAAACAACAACAAAAAATCTATAGCCTACAGTGAGCCCCATCTACGCGGTCCCATTTTACGCGATTTCACGTTTACGCAGTTGAAATTTTTTTCTAATTTAATTTATGATCTGATGTCCTGAGATTTGTTATATTGTGACTATAATTGTTACCTTGTTACAGAATGATTCTTTTACAAGGACAATAACAGAAATTACTACAGGAATGCAAAAAATAGTTAAGATATTTAAATATTAAAAAACACAATTTGATCGAATAGAAGATGAACACATAATATACTGAAGAAGTTTTTTATACATTATTACGTAACTTGACATACGAGCGTTTATATTATTTTATAACTTCATTTTTTCTTGTACTATCTGCATTCCTGTTCATTATTAAAATTAACAAATATGTTCAGTATTTAATTATGTTCATGTGATTAAGAAAAATATAATTTGATCGACTGCCCTTACGCGGTTCTGTTTACGCGGCATTTTCGTTCTACCGATCTACCGCGTAAATGAGGGATTCACTGTACAGTCGAACTCGCTTAACAGCAAGGGCCCGGGCCTGACCTCCGACTTGCTGTTAAGCGGGCATTGTCCTTATCCGAGATGACTTATTTTTTACAACAAAAGTATCAACTAAGTAAAAACAATGTATTTATAATGCTAAACTTGTATTCAATGTCGTAAAAATAGTGTAGGTAAAAGGAATTGCATAAGAATTAACGTAAAGCTTTTTGCTTTCTATTTTCTTGAGAAAAATTCCGTGATCGAGCGCTGTGTAGCATTCTTGTATCTGTAAGATTCCAGGTTTGCTCGCGATTCGTAAATTTGCTCATACGAGACAAACCCGGTTGCTTTGACAAATCTACGAAGAGTATCCCCTGCCTGAATTGCCCCAGCTAGAGGCGGGGGAGAGAAAGGCTAAGCCGCTGGGTCATCCAAAATGGTTGTCCAAAATGTTTTCCCTGTTTTATTTGTTATGCTTGAAATCATAGTGGGATCAACCGAAAACTTTTGTGCAATCGACACTTGGCTTTCTTTTTCTTCCAAAAGTGACAGCACTTCAACACGCTGGACTAGAGTTAAAGTTGTACACTTTTTTAACGACATGTTTTTGCAATACTTTCTACTAAACAACTGACCGGTTATTGCGAAATGTAGAATAGGAACTCGAGAACAGTGAAAGGCGAAAGGTTAAGTGTTCAAAATGCTTAAATAGGAACTCCTAGAAGCTTTTGTTGGAATTTGTCGGCCTCTTTTGTTTTTAGACATTAGTGTTGCGCATGTTCTTAATTGATTGCTCTTAAACAGACCTGTAGGTCATTGTAAAGATAGCCAACGGGGAATGAAATTACATGTCATAAAGCGAGTGTGCCATTAACCGAGTTGACGTAATCCGAGACTAGTATCCATTGTGTTAAATGGGAGCGAAACGGGACTTGAGCCTAGCGTGCTGTTAGGCGGGTCTTGTCGCTATGCGAGTTGCTGTTAAATGGGTCCGACTGTATAACAAAAGTTTCAAAGAAATTTCAACGCTTTTACCAAGCAAAACAAATTGAAGCCATAAACGTAACCTTATGGCATATAAGTCTAATAGCGGATTCGCCAAACCTGGCCTCTAGGTGGCATAATTTGGAAACAACTGCCTCCGCAATTCAGAGACGGTACAAAGAGGGCGCCATGACAATTATAAAAAACATTCAACACATTCTCAGCAGAGCCACCCGTGCATATGCATTGGATTTGCTTGCAACGCCACCCGTACGATTCCATTGGATTTTGAAAGCCTCCAACGCCTTCAATCAACTTGGTTTCAGAGCCACCTGGCATCACAGACCCAAGTCAAGTCACTCGATTGCTCGAGACGGCGAAATCACGTGACCAAGATGGAGGGTATTTTTCATTGAATTAAATTTTAAATACATTTTTTAAATCAAAACGGCTTGTTTATTTATTATGACGCAGACATTTTCAGGTAGAATATTTCCTTCTAGATCAGTGGCGTAACTAGAATTACGCACAGTACGCACGTGCGTACCAAAATTTTCCAAATTAAGGGCGCCAAACTAACTTTAGGGCGCTAAATTTGTAGTAGGGCGGGAACTCATAATATGACTAAAATTGACATTAGAGCCACAAAAGAGTCTAGTTATCTTGTATAAAAAAGCATAGGGCGCTAGACCAAGCTTGT
>JAHZNP010002159.1:0-10449 GCA_020615345.1 Triops cancriformis | reverse complement strand
TAATTTAACAACAAAATGTTGTTATCGCTTTTACTAAATTTTTTGTAAATTTACCACCACGGTTGTAACGAGTTTACAAAGACTTTTGTAATACTCTTTACAAAAAATTGGTTGTAATGTGTTTTACCACGAAAGTTGTGGTTAAAATTGCTGCACAAAAGGTTGTTGTAAAATTACAATACTTTTTTTTACAGTGTAGGACGATGATGAATGTTACTAAGCATCTCGTGTTAGGTAAAAAAAAGACGTAACTAATGTTCCGGAAAAGAAAATCGGTTGAGGAAAAGTGGAAGTGAAGCTGAACGTTCGAGTCCTTTTGAGGATACTAGAGCAGAAGGCTAGGATGATGCCTATAACATTTTCTCATGGAAAGAATCCACGTATAAAAGCACACGCGGACGCTTGCTTCAACATCAGTTTTTCGCTAAGCTTTCCCAGCGAAACAAACCAAGCAGTTCTTGCCTGACTATCAATATGATGAAGGTATGAGCTTAATATCCAATACTATTCCTTAGTTAATGAGAATTTCACTTTTTTCAATAGTCGTATGCAGTTGCCTTCGTTTTGTGCTTGGTGTTGGCCTTTGTATGGGCAGATGATCTTGCTCACGGAGCATCGAAATCCAAAGGCTACGGTTTGTAACACGATGCTCATTTTGAATGAATTTTGAATGAGTTTTTCCAGGAGGTGGGCACGGCGGTTACGGAGGTGGCCACGGTGGTTACGGAGGTGGCTATGGTGGTGGCTACGGTGGTTATGGGGGCGGTTACGAAGGTAAGTACTGTTTGTATTCGGCAAACCTAGCGTTAAAACATATATCTTAACAGGCCAATCAGGTTATGGCGGACATGGCGGATACCAAAGCGGTAAGTAACTTATAAATGTTAAAAATATTTAAAGCTGAGATTATTTTGCAATAAAGAGATCATGTTTGCTATTTTAATTTTAGCTAATGGAACTAATGATTTCTAACGTACATGTATTTAGTATTGTTAGTTTTCATTGGAAGTTTAACAAAACATCGCAAATTTAGGCGGCTGCGGAGGTGGACATAATGGTGGATACGGTGGTTACGGAGGTCGCTAAGTTGCTACAACAATGATAGTCATCAAGTCGAACGTGTGATGTGAAAAAAAAATGATTATAACATTTTTGTTGATAAAATATTTGGCACAAAATACAATACTTTCTCTCAAAACGGACCGACGTTCATAATTTCTAGGGCTGAAAACGGTTCGACTCGACTCGACTCATCTGCTTCCAAACCGAGTCGAGACGAAGTCGGTCTTTGTCTTTGTCGAGTCGAGTCGAAGTCGGACGTTGTCTGAGTCGAGTCGAGTCGGTCACTACCGAGTCGAGTCGAGTCGGTGCTTACATAGGTAGAGGAGAAAGCGTTGCGTACGACTATGAAAGTACATTACATAGAGTGATAATAGATTAGTCAGGTCTGTCAATCCCTTTTAATTTGACGGAAAATGTAAGACGTAGCCTTTCACCTTATCACTTGTTTACTGCTTTCACCGTGAACTCCATAGTTTCCACAGAAAGAGAGGTCGAATCCGGTGAAAATGACTTTCAACTTTTAAACCGACCCAAGCTGGTTCTGTTAAACCGAGCCGAGTCGAAGTCCGTGGTTGTCGAGTCGAGTCGAAGTCGAACGTTGCCAAGTCGAGTCGAAGTCGGTCGGTGCTGAGTCGAGTCGAGTCGGAGTCGATCATTTTCGAGTCGAGTCGACATCGACTCCGACTCGGTTCGACTCGAGTCGAACCGATTTTCAGCCCTTATAATTTCTTTGACGTACTACAGTGATGTAGATATTTTTTGGGTTGCTAATTTGCCGAGGTAGAAAGCGAATCCGGTAAATATTGATATTATCAAGTGAATTTTCCCTTATACGTTGCTTACATAGTAAATGCGAACTCAGTTAATAAAGTGAAAGGACACTAAATAAAAATGAATATAGCACAAGCCTGGATAGCAATACTCCATTGCTCGACCGAAAAAATGAAACCTACAGTTCTTTGATAAAAAATAAAAATAAACTAACGTTGCACTAAAATTTTCTAGAATAAGAGATCTACACTATGCGCGTTTAATGACAGAAGACCAAAAATAATTTAGGTCCGTCGAAGTTAAAAAAGGAACGCGCAAACTAACGGAAAAACGATTTCTCTCACTTCATAAAGGCGAACATTTCCTACACACTTTTTTTAATCATACTGTCTAATACTAAAGAGGTACACGATATACTTTTTCACTACAGGTTTACTTTAACTAAACCTAATGCATAAATGTATATCCTTTATTAATTCAAGTGTAGTTTAAGGCCCCGGTATACACAACTTCCGAAATTTTTAAAAAATAAAAGATAGGGACACGCTTTTATTCTTAGAAGGTAGGTCTGCTCAAGTGACTTATAACAGGAGCAAAACGAAGTCAAACAGAAACTCTGGATAGCGGTAAAGCATAATCAAATCAAACAAAACCTTGAAATTTCATACACAATATCACAAAAACTATCAAACAGATGTATTTTTTCTCTTTATCATAAAACTTTAAAAAATCAGAGCTAGTGCACTACATTGCCCGATTTCCATTTTTCTGTATAGTAAGAAAGTAGCACACATTCAGTCATAGTTTACAAATTTATCAAACTCCTTTTTTCACAAAAACTCGATGTTGTGTACTAGTCATCACTAATAGCAACTTTACTATCGAAACAATATCTTTGAAATTTTGACCGTTTTCAAATTATGGTGTCTGAAATCTTCCCATGTTATTCGCCCATAAGGGGTTTGTGTATACCGGGGCCTTAATAAGGAACATAAGCGAAGTGTACATTTTAAGCGTACAGTAACTTTTCGGAATGTAAACCTTTACGTAACAATGTGCACATACACAACGCGGGAACTGATTACCTAACAATAGTCACGACAGAGATTCTGCCATTTGAAAGCTGTGGCAATAATAGTGAAAGCTTCCCCTACTACTGGGCCTACAATAGCTTTCTACGATTCGCACAGAACCATAGGGTACATCTAAAGAAATGAACACCGCTTGTTCACGCGACAGAAAGTTACAGGAAAACCAGAGTTTCTCGTTCCCGGTCGGCTAAAATCAACGACGCATTTGAGGAAACATCGACTAAAAACATGGGAAGTGAAGCTCGAAAACTAAGCCTTTGGGGATGCTGTAGTGGTAGTCACAGTAGGAAGGTGTTATAATTCCTTGTCACACTTTCACAGGGTTTCACAAGTTCGCTATAAAAACGCTGAAGTCCATTGGAATGGACATCAGTTGCTCGTTTGGCTCTTCCAGCTCAACAGCAAGTGCTACCAACCTTCCCCATCTTCATCATGAAGGTAGAAGCTAAATTTTGACGTTAAATTCACGACTCTATGTTCTTATTTTCTATTCTAGTGCTACGCCATCGCTTTTGTCGTGTGCTTAGTCATGGCCCTCGTTTGGGCAGATGATTTGGCTCATGGTGCTTCAAAATCTAAAGGCTACGGTATGTAAGGCATTAACAACTGTGATGTTGACTAATGTCAGGCACTATTTCAGGTGGCGGCCAGGGTGGCTATGGAGGTGGCTACGGTGGTGGCCATGGCGGTTATGGAGGAGGTTACGGCGGTGGCTACGGAGGTAAGTGCTTCTGCGATTAGATTTCTTTTAGAAATGTATCAGTTTGTCTTACAATTTTGTACGTAATATATCCACAGGACACGGCGGATATGGAGGTATTGTCAGAATTTCTAATATAAGCTCGTGTATCGAACGAAAGCGAGTTTGGGGACTAGAAAGTTTCTTTCTATAAGAACTTCTATCAAGAAGTATTTGAATAAAGATTTAATGTTTTCCATTCAGGTGGCTGCGGAGGTGGACACGGTGGATACAGCGGTTACGGTCGCTAATTTTCGTTGCTATGAACAAATCAAGAACTCGTGACGCGTATGGTCTGGTTTCTATCAACAGCAGTGCTGTGATCAACTGTCATCGCTCAAATTCTCTCTTCCTGTCCGTTTTTTTAAATGCGAAATACATTTAAGTTTCTTACAATAGATATAGAGGCCTTTTTATGCTACGTTGCCGTGTGCGTTATGTGTGCAGTTTCATTTGTCTGGGAATTCCCAGAGGACAAAACACTGATAGACACCGACATTTAGATACTGGGAATTTGAGAAAAAGGAATAGGAGAAATAAACTTTTTCAGTGCATAAGATAAGCTCGGAAACGATGCTAATGTATCGTATGACTCTGGGTACCACTATAGAGGACTTCACCAAACATTGACTACACGAAGAAATTGGCCTTTTGAAATTTAATACTGTATGTGAATATTAAGTGACACAGAGACTAAACAGGAATTTCCTCAAATCACTGACAAAAGACCTGAGTAAAGACACGCAATTTTCCTACACCTACAGTCAGTAGCGTATCCAGGATTTCAGTTCGGGGGGGGGGGGGGGGTAATATGCAATTTTTTTTGACACTTTGTCATTTCCTATCTTCCCCATTATAAAATCAAAATTTCGGGGGGGTTAACCCCCCTGGATAAGGGGGTGCCTACAGTTGAGTACAATACTGTCAATAAAAAAACTGCTAGGGACAGCAAACAAATCACTCTCATGGCAAGAGAAAATCTAGGCACTGTTAGAAGCCGTCCTCGCTGGCAATACTTAAGGGAGTACCCAGAGCACAGTCGCCAAGTTAGTACCCAGGGGAGGAGACGGTTATGAGGATTACCCCACTCCCACCCCTAAAATTAGTGGTTCAGTAACCACGATTACAATCTTCTCAACAAAGTGAAGGGTTCCAGATCATGACACAGAACTCTAAACATTAAGAACATTATCGAAAATACTGAAAGATTGTTCAGGAATGTACTGTACAACATTTACAACAAGTGGAGAGATTATAAAAGGAATGTATGAGAACAGTTACCTTTGAATAAATTACCAAGTTACTGCCACTGTTAAAAAGCAAAAAGCACAACTACTTGTATATATAAAAGCTGAAAGCAGCAATGAACGCTTTGAAGCACACAAAGATGAAACGCTTCGAAACACACAGGGACACGAAAACACGTGAGAAACTAGCCAATGTGGGCTAAAGTTTTCCGTATCTTCCCCAGCAGGAGCCACTTTTCCTCCTAGCCCAACCGTGTTTTCACTCCTGCCGTCGGCGATGTTTCCTTATCTGACTCCCACCGCTCCCACCCCCACACAGCATACGGTACACCTCCCAAGCTAAGCTAGCACGTGAGGTTTGGCATGCCAAAACAATGTAGTAATCTGGGCAAGTCCTTATGGACTTGCCCAGCTAAAACTAATAGCGCGTTCCGCTGGCTGCCCTGGGTCAGGTTTTTTTGCCCTGAGTCCCGATTATAGCGTTCCACTGGGAAACCTGGAGCCAGAGTAGTTGGTGAAACGCGTTCCACTGGCACAGGGACATCTGAGAAAAGCAAAACACGAGCAAATTTTCCAGCACTGACTTTTTTGTCAGGGCGTCGGTTTCAGAGCAGCTTTTATAAGCGCCAAGTTCAAACATAAACATAAATATTTTTTCTTTATCGCGGGAATAGTGATTTTCAGGATGATAAGCTAAAAGTGAATAGGATTTTTTATACCAAATTTAATGCGGAAAATCGAAAAACGTTAAAATACTTTTTTCGTTCATGTGAATTAATTAATACAACACCATCGTAATACGCGGTAGTTTTGGCGTGTGAAAAACAAAACAATAGTATTTTTGATACATTATCAATTTACATTATTTGCATTTTTCCACAATAGTAAAAAACTTCACGCTAGATACTCGTGATGGCTAAAAAATAAAAAAAACACTTTTTAGTATGTACCATACAATGGCAGTCCACTGCACTGAGTTTTGCAAGTCTGTCCCACTGGGAAACATTCTGGGTGAGTGCGATGGCCTGACCCTAGTTTTCAGGGCAGAAAGTCAGGTTGCTCTAGCCAGAACCCAGAGCAGCCAGCGGAACGCGCTATAACAAAAACAAGAGGAAATCTAACAGCACAGTATGTAAACAAGCATCCGTAAGCCGCACCTCCCGTGCTGCTCACGCGCTCGTCTCTCGCGGCGGGAAAATGCCAAAATTTTGAAATTGAATAACTCGAGAACGGTTGGTCGGAAAAAATCGAAACAAAATTCTCTGTTCTTAGAATAATGTGTATTATCAGAAACCGTCAAATCTCAAAATACATTTTAGGTGTCCATTTTAAGGACTTGCCCAGCTAAAAAGGCGCGGTATAGGGTGGAGGACGACGAGCGTAAGCAATTTCAGCGACAACTTCGGCACCACGACGTTGACGAACCAACTGTACATGTACATCCTTGATACGGTCAGCGGGTGCGGCTGAAACCTGGAAGTCAGTCAAAGCTAGTGCCAAAATCGCCAAGAAAATCTGAACGACCACAATTATCAAAAACTAGAAAATCTACTTAATCGAAGAACAACTTACTATGTACTTCATGTTGGATGGTTTTTGTAAGCTGTCTTGGAAACTCTTGGGAAGATGCTGTAAGCAAGTGATACTTCCCGAGACATCTCCTCACAGGTTTTATACTAATCGATGGCACCGTAAAACTTATGGAGAATAACAGCTTGCTCAACAAACCAGTCCAACGTCGCAGTAGAAAAATACGCAGGGAGTTTCAGGATCCAAGGCCATGTATGGCCATATATGGCTTTTAGTTTTAAGGCGCCATCGATTAGTATAAAACCTGTGAGGAGATGTCTCCTCGATTAGTATACAACCTGTGAGGAGATGTCTCGGACAGCTTACAAAAGCCATCCAACATGAAGTACATAGTAAGTTGTTCTTATTATGAACGTTTCTGAACAATCGCTTAAGCAGTGTCTGTTGTCACAACTAAAAATATCGAGGAGGAACCTTAAAACACCCTCCGTGTAAATTATATCTATTAAACGAAGCATCGATATTTCCCAACTTACTTTAAATATAGGTAAGTTGAAGTTGTTTACCTTGTATCCAGAGATGGTACGAGACCGACTTTTCTCGAGACCGAGACAAGACCGAGACCGGTCGTAAGTGTTCAAGACCGAGACCAGACCGAGACCGCAGCTTTCGAGACCAAGACCAAGACGAGACCGAAAAAAAAAATCCGAGACCAAAGACCGGTCTCGAGACCAAGACCTGTCTTGACTTTTGTTGTAAAAGATTGGCATTTGTTATAAAATAATATAATTCCAGAAGAAACTAATTATTTATTTACACAATAATCCACAAATGTTTGCTTCGTTTCAATATAAATTTAACAGTATACAAAATCAAATAATTTAAATATAAATTAAAATAAACATAAAAAGTTAGATATACAGTGCAACCCACTTAATTGAATATCGGTTATTTGAATACTCCGCTCAATTGAATGAAAAATGGACGGTCCCGATTTAAGCCCATTTGATTCAATGTAAACCTACTGCTTTTTATTGAATAATATGTAATTGAATACTCCGCTTTTTTTAAAAACTTTTTAAAGCCCCGTTGTCTATATGACAATGCTAAATAACTCCGTCTATTTGAATACGGATCTTTTGCAATAATCTTTTGCCCCAGAACGCTGAAATATTCCACGAAGGGCGTGAAAGGTCTTATGCCTCAATTACAGCTAATAACCCTTTACCTTCACCTTTCACCTGTGACGACATACCAGTTAAGCCGATTTGCTAAGCTTAGGTTTAGTCGCAAAGTTACAAGAGTGTAGCAAGCATGTCTAAAAGAAAAAACGCAAGTTTGTCTCTAGCTCACCGTGTGCAAGTTTTAGACCTCCTAGAACAAAAAGAGACACAGGATTCAGTTGCTCAGCGATTCGACGTTGCAAGCAATTGATGTCGTTCGTAGAGTTATAGATAAAACGGGATGTGAAGGTTATGAGCAGTTGTATGACTTAAAAAAAATTACGATGCAAAAGACAAGAACGCAAAACAGCGTTCAATCATGGATTTTTTTAAAAGAAGAATTGCTAAAACTTGTCTAATTTAACTATTAATACACGAAATTAAAAATTTACTATTGTCTCCTTCAATACGCATTTTTTTAAATGTTATATAGGCAACTCCGTATTTTTGAATACTCCGCATATTTGAATGTTGTCGGTCCGATCCCGAGCCTATTCAATTAAGCGGGTTGCACTGTACTTGTAAAAAATCTACTTATTAACAGAGGCAAGCATCAACATTGTTAGTGTCGTCGGACATTTGATTCCTTTCTAAGTGTCTATATAAATAGTTAAGTAACAGTTTAGCTAAGACATTATAAATAGTTTAGCAAAAAAACTTATAGTACCATATAAAAAAACTGCATATAACGTACTTAAATATAATTATATACATACTTATATATACATATATAAAACTTTTATATAACATACCTAATATATTTAGAAGTCGCTCCAGAGGCCTCGCAAAGGTCTTTACGAGGTGAAAAAAATGTACACGTAGCAACCCATTTCTGCCTTGCCGAATCATAACCAAAAAATCTTTATAGCCGAACTCGATGACTGAAGGTATTTTGTTGGGAAGGTTTTGACTTCCATATTCGCTTGATGTTGGACTAAGACTGAACTTTTTCGATACATTGGGCTGTATACGCAGTTAAGTGAAATAAGGATAGCTTGTAAGATTATTTTCGTACGTATTTTCGAAGGAGTATTTTCCTAGAATTACGCGAAACACCAACGCCTTTCACTTCGCAATTAAAGTTTCTATCAAAGACAACCCCTATAAGCGTTCAGTGGACCTTGGATTAGAAAGTTAAGGAGTCATTTGGGCATTCAAAACGGACCTAAGTAAACTCGAAAGTGCGAAGAGATCCGCTTACATTAATTATCACCATATTCTTTGAAATCGAGACCAAGGCATCGAGACCAAGACCATGGTAAGATTTTCGAGACCAAGACCGAGACCAACAAACTATTTTTTCTTTCGAGACAAGACCAAGACCGAGACCTTCATACCCTCGAGACCGGTCTCGAGACCAAGACAAGGTCTCGCATGTCCCATCTCTGCTTGTATCCTTTGCTTTTTAAAAGAAGCTAGTTATCTTGTATGTTCATGTTTGGTGCTCTCCTCAACATTGAATTATTTTCGAGGATGAGGTAAAAACATAAAACTGCGTACTGTACTATTTTGCTCATTTCCATGTGCGTGGCAATAGGCAAGCGACATTTGTGGATTCGCTATTCTCCCACAATTTCGAATGCAAAAAAATGCATCTGCTGAAGACCAAAAAGTAAGCTTAGTTCTTAAAATTTTAGCGAAGAGTGCGGCTAAAACTTTTTGTATTGTAGGTCAGAGTGTATCTATATTTCATACGGGTTACTGCGATTTCTGAGCTTCCTTTCTCCGTTTAACTCATTCTCCAGTGGAAACTGGAAAAGGCAGTTACATAGCACTATTTGCCTTACAAGTAAGAAACGCAACGGTGTCCTGGCTGGGGCCTTTGTGACGGTCCTTCTATGGTATACGTGGAAACTGAGGCTATTCTGTTTTAATTACGAAGTAGAAGCCGTAACTTTCAAACTGGTAAATGTCTTGCAATATCATTTTTTCTTTATAAGTTTTCCAAATTTGTTCTTGCCCAGTGCCAAGATTTTGCCCAGCACACAGCCGTTGGTCTTCTTTGCATTCCATTGTGTTCACGACAGCTGCAACTTAGCTCGTGTGAGGTAGCTCACGTAGGCAAGGAGTGGGTTTTTTATGCCAAAACTCCTCAAGAAGAGACCGTTGTTTTCAAAACGAGAAGATCTGATACTCTTCAGGATATTGTCTTCGATCCAATTCAGTACGGTGCTGCGGATTTCACAGAGTCCGTGCGGAACTTTCTGAAAATTAACTTTGGAATTAGTTACGAAGGGAAAGATTTACTGGATCGAATTTTACCCGGATTTTCCACTCACACCAAGGCTCAGGCGAAGGACGAACGACTCCAGAATATTTGGCATTTAGTACAAGATACTGAGTATATACATTCCATTTTTTACGACGAATACGAAGTCTTCCCGAAAGTGTTAGGAACGTGTGGTGCATTTTACGCCGTGGAGTATTTGCATCCAGTCAACAACTTGAGCTATACCGATTACTCGTACCAGAATTGGTACGAACGTGTACGTCTTGCCAAAGCTATGCTCACTTTGACTAAGAAAATGCGAGACAATTTCGAGGAACCCATGCATATCTGCGATATGAAACTCCGCCATTTTGGCTGGACAAAAGAAGGCAGCTTAAAGTTTTTGGACGTAGACGCCGTGTTCCCTAAGTTTATAGTTGACGTTTCCACGAAAACCAATAACTATTGTTCGAAACATAGCGATTGCCATTTCCATCATTGCCTTTCAGCGTGTAATATGGAAACCCACCAGTGTGATTCACCTGTGCTCAACAATAACCTACAGACCCTTTGCCAG
>JAHZNP010002158.1:0-10456 GCA_020615345.1 Triops cancriformis | reverse complement strand
TTGGATCTGAAAAAAATTGAACACTTAGTGAATACGACGAAGCTTTCATGAGGAAATTTTCATCGAAAAATATTGAACCGTTTTTGAGAAAATAAATAAAAAACGAATTTTTAGCACTTTTTGTAAGAAACGGGTCCTGATTATTTCGTTGTAACACTCATAACGTGTACCTAAAAGTAAAATAAAAATTACTTTTATGTAGCTGACAAGTTGGAGAATGACTCCTCCAAAGGTTTGTTCTAAAATCGCTGTCCTTTTTTGCACGAGATTTTAAACTCCAAAGGGACGATTTAGTACGATTTGGACTCAGCCATTTGCATTGCCTTTTCTTGTTGTGAATAATCATTTTTACAAAATCGTGAGTTTCCTTGCACTAACTTGAGCTAGGATGATTCCTATATCGAAAGAGAGTATAACTGTTAAGTTTCGTTTAGATATTTCAAGTCTATTATGTATTTTTAAAAAAGGCTACCTATTAGTTTTCTTATGGCAAAACACACGGACAAATCGCACTACACACAAGTCCAAACTGTATCCGCGGTATCTTGTTTTGGACAGTCGGAGGAGCATCCAGTTTTCATGGGTGTTTGGTGTTATTGTTTGTGTTTTTCAAGCGTACAATACCTCATTTGATAGCCAGGACACCAGGCCATCTAACGAGTATAGTTTTAGGCTAACAGTTTTGTCTCCACGTGAAGTGAAAAATAAACTACAGAAAAGTGTCCACACTGTCCCATTCCTCCTCTATTGTTGCAAAAATATTGTTTGATTACGTAACCAGAACACTTACTGTCATAGATATTGTTGATATCTACATTATTTATTATTGCTCTCAAAACATTTTGCTGCTGTCTGTGTTGATAGTCTAATCTTGACGTGAAGACTAATTTGTTTGCAGCACAATTACAGTTCACATAAATTTATTTAACCTTTCCTCTCGAGGTCGAAATTCTGAGACAACTGAAGAAAATTTTCGTCCTTAATTTATATCAATAATAATTATTCAAAACAAACATTTTTTGCATATTTCATGTCAATAATAATTACGCAATACAAATACTTTTTACATAATTACGTGCGAAGATTTTCAAACTGCGCGGTCTACCTTTCCCCAAGTAACCGATGCCTTCGAGACGCTTCGGTAGTTAATGAAAGTAAATCAGCCTCGGGAGGCTAGATTAGACCTCTGCGCAAACCCATGTAAAGATTTTTTTTGCTCAGCACTGTACAGGCGTAATGTAAAACGTATCCCGCACGTAAAGCGAGTCATGACTGCATTACAGTAGTACTTTCTGTAAAGTTATTTAGTCATCTCAAGCGCAAGTGAGATTATGCGCGCATATGACAATTGATCTGAGATAAGACGTGTGAACCGGAAGTTCTGGAACAGGAACCATATCTTTCAGTCCGGAAACTGATTTCATTTTGTGAAGACTAAGTCATTTAAGGCCAGAGTTGGTTAACTTTGGACTATTCGACATACGAGCTTCCGGTCACGTATAAATCTCATCAAAAGCCTATATTTCATGTAATCTCTTCTTCCCGGCGTTGAAGATAGGACGTTGTTCTGAATTTCACTTCCAATCGCAATATTTCCTTGTACAAATTTCTTTTTCAAACCTTCCGACACTCCACTTTTCCAATTTAGAAACGTATGCTTACAACTAACCTTTAAATATTTTTTTTTTACTTTTTACTTTTTTCTTGAATAACCCGCACAGGCTTTCCGCAATTGCGGTGCTTAAGGCCCCGGTATACACAACTTCCGAAATTTTTAAAAAATAAAAGATAGGGACACGCTTTTATTCTTAGAAGGTAGGTCTGCTCAAGTGACTTATAACAGAAGCAAAACGAAGTCAAACAGAAACTCTGGATAGCGGTAAAGCATCATAAAATCAAACAAAACCTTGAAATTTCATACACAATATCACAAAAACTACCAAACAGATCTCTTTTTTCTCTTTATCATAAAACTTTAAAAAATCAGAGCTAGTGCACTACATTGCCCGATTTCCATTTTTCTGTATAATAAGAAAGTAGCACACATTCAGTCAAAGTTTACAAATTTATCAAACTCCTTTTCTCACAAAATCTCGATGTTGGGTACTAGTCATCACTAATAGCAACTTTACTATCGAAACAGTATCTTTGAAATTTTGACCGTTTTCAAATTATGGTGTCTGAAATCTTCCCATGTTATTCGCCCATAAGGGGTTTGTGTATACCGGGGCCTTAAGTAATATTTACAAGCTGCGCAAATATATTAAAAATATTTACAAAATAAAAATTGTGACAGGCGCAGTACTATTCGCTTACTGGCTGAAAAAACCATCGGATTCATGTCGAAGCTCATGTTTTCCTTCCCTCTGGTCTTCATCCTTTTATTTCGTAGTTTCTTTTGAATACCTAAGTATTTCAGCACGAAACATGACTCGCGTCTAAATTAAAACTTAGTGAAAATAAAAGGGAATGTAGAAAATTGCCCAACTGAACGGTTACAAGATTTCATAATTAGTTTTACTAATTACTAATTCCCCACGTTCCTTTCAGCTTGTACTGGCAGAAGGCTTTGCACACGATTTCCGACCATTTGCTGAATGAGCAAATTCCGTTAATTTCGCGCCAACTGGATGGACTGTGGGTGTATTTGGTTGTAGCTCGCTCCCGGGGCGCCCAAAACCCTTGGAAGTGCCACCGCAGGAGATGGCAACCTTATGTCAGTTTTCCTACTCGATAATTAGCCAAATCAATAGTAGTGCACTTTGTCTTGAAGCTGTTTGGGCGGAAAATCAGATTTCGGACGCGTTTCCCCTTTTCATCCAAGCTAATAGTAATACATGGCCTGAAGCTTAACTTCCACCTGAAAAGAGATCTTTCCTTATTGAACTTTGTAACCGCATGAAATAGACACGAGCACATAAACCAACCTGGTTTTTCTGACATTTGAGCGCTTTTGCACAAGCTCACGGGGTAAGCTCATGGACCAGGCGGAGGTGTACCGCCAGCACCGTCATCTAGCGGTCGGATTATTGTTAGAATATTTAGCAACACAATAAAACCAGCGAAAATAATGCAACTAAGGAGAACTAATGTGGTACAGAAACAGCCGAGCTCTCAATCAAAGCTAATAAACGCTTTAAGACCAATTTTGTTCATAACTTGACAGGAATTCAGCGAAAATTTAAAGTGCTGGAAAACTGACCCACAGCCTCCGAACAAGTTGCTGTACGCAAAGCGTTAAACTTTAAAGAACACAACATGGAAACGGTCCGGATTTCACTAAATAAGCTTATTGAACGCCCTTTCATTCATCTGCCTTGCTTCCAGATCCATCCCGAGTAAGCCGCGAGGGCCGTCCCAAGTCTAGCGGCCCTCATAAAACTTTGTGTTCCAAAACGAACCTTTGAAATCTCGCCTTTTAGCCTCATATTTCTCTCACCGGAACTCTTTTCGACCAATTCCTAAATTCCTGGCTCCTTTTTTTTCTTTTCCCTCGGTCCATTCATTGAAATCAACTTTCCACAGCCCTCTTTCAACCCAACTCCCATCGCACCCTCCGAAACCCATCTTTCTGGGCCTTTTCACTACCACGCCAGCTGACTTTATCAAAAGGTTTTTCCACAAGCCGCCCACCCACCACTTCTGGGGGGTAAGGGGGGCTAAAAAGGCACCCTGGAAGTGCGAAAATCCTAATTGCGGATGATGGCGCGGTTTGTCGTCTTCCTTGTCCCTCGGAACACTTTTACAGACCGGCTGAACCTTGTTGCCCTCCACCCCGACCCTGCCCCCCCCCCCCTGAACAATACAACAAGAAGCAGCCATATGGCTCGCGCGGGATGCTTTTTGCCTTTTTGGCCGTCCCATTTCTCTTTTCATTGAAAAGTCTACCTTGCCATCGCCTTTTCTTAGCCCAACAAAGCAAATTAGGTGAAAAAGCGTTTAATGGGCCTGAAACGTCGATGCCCAGTCAAACCCGGCAAGCATTCAGCCTCCAGGCTGAGGAACAAATGTCCCCAAGTGTCTTTCAGCTCCTGCGATGAAAAACATCCGATTTTTCTGAAAGTTTCCCCCTTTCCTTAAAAGACCCGAATTTCCGGCATTTATGCCAAGTTACCTGAATTGTTTCGAATTGTCTGAAAATTTGGAGGTTTCCAAGAACATAGCCATTTTCTAAGCTTATCGAGTTTTCTAAATTATCCTGCATTTTTTATTTTCTATGTTTAGGGAAACACTATTTATTTTTACTTTCTGGGAATTGTTTAAATTTTCGTAGGTTTTTATCATGTGGTGATTATTTGAATTTTCAGACGTTTCTAAAACTCAAAGACTTTTTAATTTCCTTGAATGCGTTCAATTTGTTACATTTGTATTGACTTTTGCCAAAAAATCATTTGAACATTTCTGTTTCCTAACTTTCTAAATTTATGTCGCTGTTTCAAATGCCGAAACTGAATCACCTCTTCTAAACGTATCAGTTTTCACAGGAATCCCTTTTGTCGAATAACTTGCATATTTTTAAATATGCTGAAATAATGTGAATTCTCTGAAATAGCCTGAACTGTTGTCAATAGTCCTGAAATGCCTTGAATTATCTGAATTACCAAAACTTTCTGACATTTCTTGACTTTCTGGCACTGCCCGACCTTATTAAGCTTTTTTTCATTTTCTTAGCACAGTCAAACTTTTTGAGCTTTCTGGAACTTTCCGACTTTCCTAAAATCATTGGAGATTTCCATCTAGTTCTTTCCTCAATTCATTAAATTTCTTAAAAAATCTGAGTTATCTAAAGGTACAAAGTGTATCGCCGTTTTCAACACCACCTAAGTTCTAGAAAATTTATAAGCATTATAGGAGCGTCCAATTCTAAAAGGTTTATAAATTAATTTAAATTTTCTTAATTTCCCTCAACAGTTTACAATTTTCCCAACGTACCTTAATTTATCTGAAATCGTGTCCAATTTCGAGCTATGATTATTTTCTGGAGTGACTGCCACCGTCGGATTTCTGGCCGCTTTCTCTTAAATCATCCGATCGTATCAGCAAAATGGTCCCAATTTTTCCCGTCACCCTTCTCAGCCCCGTTCAATTGTATCCCCCTCCCATCTCCCAACCCCGGGTGCACCGGCGCGCCGCCCATCGGTGTTTGTACAGCATGGCGGTGCCGTTCTGTCCGGCAGCCATTGTGTTGCCTGGCGCCAAGCGGCTGATGGGGCGCCATTTTGGACGGAGCTGCGCCGAGTAATCGGTAGCAAGCCATCTCGCCCCATCCGCGACCCAATCGAACGCTCTTCGCTGGCCACCATAGGTTTGTGCCTCGACCATCTTTACGGTTTGGCCGACAAGGAGCATTTCGACAAGTTGGGCCTTCTCGAAACTCGGCGCTCCCCACGCCACCCAGGCGCGGCGACAACAATGCACAACCCTCCGAACCCCCTTGATCATTTTTTCTTCTCTCTGCGACCGGACCAGAGCCAACTTTTTGCCTTTTCTAATGCTAACATCCTTCTTCACTGCTATTGTTCCCGTGTCCAGCCTGATAGCCCGCTCATTCTTCTGGGGGCGCTCACCCACCTGGCCCGTCCCCTGTTTCCCTTGTGGCAAGACTTTGGCGGTGGTCGCTAACAGTCCCCCCCCCCCCCCAGCCGAACTACTGTGGCACATATGTGGTCTACGTGTGTGGGGGCCGATACCGGGTCACGATAACCAAGAGGCCCGAAAGGGTGGGAGTTATGGGAACCCATAACCCTTATTACCATACTAACCTTACCAACAAGCTCTTGGGGTGGTGAAGCCGTTTCCTCGCCTGTTGGCCGAGATTGTGGCTGGGATCTTGTTAGCTTGCTGTCTCGCGGGAGGAGAAGAGAGCCACAGCACGCTTTGTGATGAATGGTTGCATTGGCTGGATCGCCGTGATCCGAGGGGATAACCAGGGAGGGACGGCTGGGCTGACCCGGGAAGGTGATGGTAGTTGATGTGACAACAGATTAACAAGTACCTCTGTCCGGCCCGCCAAAAAGAGGGTAAAATGTTCCAAGAGTCTGGGACGTTATGGTGGATGGAATGTTGCTCTTGAACGAGTTGATCCAAACATGCTGGCGAAGGATACTATCGGCGGGGCCAATGCCGTCTACTGCATTGGGCTTACAAGTTCTAATAATTCTCATGGACTGGGAATTTGTGCTGGGCTACTTTTTTATTAGATTGATTCAAGAAAGTCAAGACACATTTGTAGGGGTTGACTTGGGAAGAAAGCCCCCTTGAATTTGTTCAAATGCATATTAACCTTTTCTTTTTATTTCGAATCAATACAACTTCATAAATAGAAATTTGTGCGGGTCTTCAAAACTTACAAATATTGCTTTGGTTAAAACGTGTAAACGTATTGCTTTGGTGCTCTCTTTTCTTCAGAGCCGCAGTGCAATGTTCACATCACTTGTTGTTTGGCTTACTTGATCTAACTTTGAGTTGAACCAAACTTGGGAACTGACTGTAATCAAAGAAAATAAACAAAGTTTTCATTTTTTTACATGATTTGGACTGAACTGATTTCGGAAAATCGCTTTGAATTTGATGTGAATCGAATTGCATTTTTTTACATTTTGCTCAAGTCCGCTAGGCAGAAAAATGTCTTCTAACCTATTAAGAGTAGAATCTCGTTACAACGGACTATCAAGGGGAACGGGCGAACCCTTCCTTTATCAAGAAGTTTTCTATAGCCCAGCCTATCCAGTGATGCTTAAAAATCAATGTGTTCATTCCAAAGGACTCATTTCTCATATTTCAGACTGCTTTCTTTCTCTTATGATTATTGTGGTGTTATTTTTCGTTTTCTGTCATTTCTCTTTTTTTTCGTTTATTTCTATTGTTGTTTCTATTTTCGTTTACAGTAGAAACCGGTTATAACGAAAACGGTTAAGACGAAATATCGTTTATAACGAAATAACATGTCGGTCCCGACAAAATCTTATCTCTTTACATACGTTTTGCTTCGGTTATAACGAAAAAATCTTCGGTCTTCGAAGACCGACAAAGCAACTTTTTTCTGCTTGAAAGTCTTGGGTTACACTCTCCGTATTAAAAAAAGAAGTAAATAAAGAAATAAAAATTAAAAACTCGGCATGAACTCCGGTCTCCTTCTTGCCAACTCTTACCCTTTGACCAAGCATCCCCCATAAAGGCGTACAACCAATGGAAATGCTTCTAGAGGGTTAGCTGAGCCCCTACCTTATACAGTTTTCAAGTTTTTGTCTTCCTTGCCCCATCAGTAGTAAGTTCTCTTTCTTACCAGTGCAATGGCGGAAAAGTCAGAGCGGAGAAGAAGCACAGAAAGAAGCTTGACAACATAGAAGAATATGTCAATAACATTGTAATATAAAGGACAGTAAAAAAGATCCATTTTTTTAAAAGAAAAGCTATAAATCATTTTATGAAAATGTATTGTTAAATGTTAATATTAATGAACGGACATCCAAACTTTATTATTTATAACGGAATAGACTGCCAGTGTATCGGCGTAAACTTGAATACTCTCTGGGTTATTGCGACTTTAAGTTTTTTTAGCATGCTTCGGTTATAACGAAATTTGGTTATAGCGAAAAAATTCTCGGTCCCTTCGATTTCGTTATAACCGGTTTCAACTGTATTTCATTTTTGCTTCTTTCTGTTATGTTTATTATTTTTTGTGATTTTACTTTCTATTATGTCAACTTTTACACGTTCTGGGCTCGAGTTGGCTAGTGGGAGGACATCCGGCGCGACAATTTTAAGAAATAGAGGGATCCTGCTAAAATAGTTACATTCCGCCTTTAATGCTGGTTTGACGATTTACCACGAGACCAGTGCTCCGGATTTTTGTTTTATCGAATCTAAGTTGATTATCGATCATTTGCCAACGCATCTCGATCCGATCCCGTCAATACAAGCAAGTGTTTTTTATTTCTAAGAAGCAATCGAAGGTAAAAAGAAAATTAGACATTCGAAAGAGATCTAATGAAACATCCATTAGAG
Organism: Triops cancriformis; assembly: GCA_020615345.1. NCBI lineage: Eukaryota > Metazoa > Arthropoda > Branchiopoda > Notostraca > Triopsidae > Triops > Triops cancriformis. Next base: position 2,449 of record JAHZNP010002158.1, on the reverse strand, counting down.
ATCCGAACTTATAAATCAAGCGCTAAAAACTATATATACCATTCAATAGAAACAAATGCATCGATATGTAACTACAACTCAATCGATAGCTTCGATTACGATAGCAATGCAACTTCTGCAGCCAATCAAAATCTTTGCAGCACAAGGTAGATTGGATCGGATTTACCCCGAGATTCGATCTGACCCAAGAGATTTTTGGTGTCAATGTCGATCCGATCTGATCAAATAAAGACTGTAATGAAGACTGCAGTCTTCATTATAGCGAGACTCAACTGCATTCTAGTTGGTAAGACTTTGCAGAATGTATCAATCGGAAACATTCGCTCGGGAATTAAATGATTATATAGCCAATTATTTAAACAATCCAGAACTTGGTTCATATTGGCATTTCGGAAGATAAACTTGCGTATGGCCCGCCGAAATTGGCAAATTCCTGCGATTTCAACAGATACTCAAAAATGTCTGCACAGATTTCATTTCGTTGCAAACTCCGAATTTCCAAGGATTGTCGCTAGTTTCTCTTAAAACTGGGATAAAAGGAATCATTGAAACTTATACACGTGTGATATAATGCAGTTCAAATGTGACAGTAATTGCGTTTTCTAGTGTTTTTTAAAGATTGTTGCGCCATGCCTTGACAGCCACTGCAAGTCAATTTATTCTGTTCATAAAAGAAAGAAAGATTATGTCCTAACACGTAAAAACATGTAAAAGAGAAATTTCCCAAGAGGTTCGATGTCAGCACTGTACTTTTAGAATTGTATCAAGAATTATGTCGAATCGCGTCTACAAATTAGGTTGAAGACCAAACAGTCATCTTGACTTTTCAAAGAACTTGGTTCTGGATTTGATTAAATTTTATTTTTCAGATTCTTCGCAAGAATTTCTTGTAATAATTTCCCTTTTGGATAAATTACCTCGAAAATGAAAGGACGAGAACCAATTTGGCCGCTTTCGAGAAAACATCTTGTGGATTCCATCTCGTAAGCAGAGATAATTTCTTCTGATCTTTCATAATTCCTTAGCAACTGCTGACGTTATTTAAACAATTGCTACCATAATTTCTTTTAGTGCCTAGGGAATTCTTTACCTCCGAGTCGAGCGTAAGTAATTACTGGGCAAATTCGAATTTCAGAGCAGTAAGGTGCACTTGCATTGTTATTGGGCGCTTCTTATCGGTCATTGCAGCTCCCACGTGCATACTCTCCCCATTCCAATTATTCCAATTAGTTAAAATAACTGAAGCCGTTTTCAGTTCCAACTCTTCAAAAGTAACAGTCTCACATGAACTTTTTCTCCAGAAAAATCCAGTACTTTCTGTAACGCATCTAATTCAGTGCTTCGCTGCATCAGTTTTTTATTTAGACTTATTTCCTAAACGAGCCATTTTCCTTCTGAACAGAACCACTCCTGATTTCTCCCAAATTTGATCTTAGATCTATAGAGCATCTTGAATCATCTCAAGAATGTTCACCTAAAAGAATTTTTCCAGTGATAGTAATACGTCTATAATAATGTCTGAATTTTCTGTAATTTTTTTATTTCTTATTTTAAAAAGATACAATCAAATACTGTACCAAGTTATGAATTTCTAAGGTACTGACGCTAAAAATTGCGTTTTCTTATCGACGTAGACTTGCGCCTGTTGTTGAATTCTTTAATTACGTTGTCACCTACATTTTTACACAGTAAGGTTACGTTCATTCCACCATGGATTTAAACTTGTTCTGAATTATGTTATCTAATTTGGAATTAGGGCCTTTTTAATTCAATTTAGACTCTTTTTTAATTCCCTCTCTCAGTCCAAACCCCACTTAAGCTAACAGAGATTTCTAACCAACACGAAAAGTCTTGTCAGCTGTTAGCAAATTCGCTCAAGATGCCAAAGCACCCGTAGTAAATCCAAACGGCTAAATGCAACGGAATCAAAACACAACAGTTATGAATCCGTGCATATTGGAAACCCCAAACGCATCTGAGAAACCTTCACCTCATAAATTCATGTGAAAGCGGTAGAAATGGACTAGATAAAGTGTAACCTGGTATAAATGCTTTGAGTGAATTTGCACATTTCTGTCCATTTTGTTTAAGTATGTTTGCGTAGCTGGCTTTCCACGTGTTGGAAACGTGTTGGCTTTCCAAAGAAATTCAATCTGCTGTATAAAACCCTGTAACAGGCAACGAGCTAAGCTCACTCCGTAGTTTAAATAAGAAAAATTAGAAGTTTTATTAAATCTGCTAAGGCTACACAACAGTGGCGTAACCAGGTTTTTTTTTTGGTACGCACTTTCAGGATTTGGCGCCCCTAGTTCACTTCCTCCATAAGTAATTTAAACTTAAAACGCATGCTTATAAATGACTCAAACACCGACAACGAAGTACTTGAAAAGTTAGTTTAATATCACTGGGTTAACAATCACAGGCAGAAATCAATGTGTGATACATGACA
>JAHZNP010002157.1:0-10468 GCA_020615345.1 Triops cancriformis | reverse complement strand
GTGGGCAGAGTCCAAGAAGCTCTTCGTTAACCGAAAAATTGCATTGAACAGTACGAATGAATATTGCAACTTGACTTATGTCAGTTTGGTCAGTACTTTCGTCCAAACACAACGAGAAGAAACAACATTTTTGCACCAGTACAGCGAGTTTCTCTGCTAAGTATTCGCCGATATCGTCCACCCGTCTTGACATCGTTTGGCGCGAGAGAGGGACAGTTTCAAACTTTTCCGCCGTTTTGGTATCATTGAAAGCATTTGCCATTTCAATAGCACATTTTTTATAATGACTCCATCAGTGAAGGATTTCTTCGCCTTTGCGAGCTCCAAAGCTACTGCGTAAGATGCAATTACACTGGAAGTTTGAGAACTTGCTAGTTTTGAAAACACTCCTGTCTGCTGCTTGAGTTTTTTCTTGCATTCTTCCAGAAAAACAGTTCTAGCAGGCCCATCGTATATTTTCAAATTCTCTTCATGAGCAGTTTTGAAGTGTCTTTTCACGTTATATTCTTTTGGAACCGACAGAACGACCATGCAGTTTTCTACCAAGCATTGTAGTTTTCCATTATTCATAGTTACGAAATATTCACTTTCCCGACGCGACTGAAATGCTCGATTTTCTACGTCTACTTTTCGCTTCTTAGCACCTTGTTTATTCATTTTAGCACAGATTGAACGAAAAACTGAGAAGAGCTATGCGAACACTTTCGAACACTGACGGTTGCCAAATGGTTTGTCGGCAAAGTTATCCTATCATCAGAAGAAGTCGACGCATTTTTTATCGACTCAAGTTCCCCAACCCGCAACAACTTACGAGGGTGACTTGAGACTTAAAAAAAAGTAGGATAAGGGTCTCGCTCGCTTTTCAGTTTCAGGAAGGTAGTTGTGAGGTTCACAACCGGGGGAATGACCGGGATTCCCCTCTTTTTGCATCGCGGACAAGCTATACTGTTTATAAGCATACTGTTTATATTTTGAATAACTTCGCATTTTCTGCAATGACAAAAAGTTATTTTATTCCTTCGCTACAATTTTCACAAGACTATACACCGAAGTCTTCTGACTGCCTTACTTTTCAAATACTTTTACCGAAGGTGTCGGGGGCCGGACCAGAGCTTCCCGGGGGCCGGATGCGGCCCTGGGGCCGCCAGTTGGACAGCCCTGTTCTAGGGCGATTGTTTGCTCGCAAGTAAATTTTCTTGTAAGCACTAGATGTAATCAATTGTTTTGATTCCAACTTTTTTACGTGCATCATTTCCCCTCAAACACCTTCGCGAATGGGCATAAGATTTTTTGAGCATATGTTCCCAGTTTACACATATTTTTTTACTTGTTGTAGTTTATTCCCTTATTTCATAACATCGCTTCCATGATAGCTTTAAAGAAGCACGCTGCAAAGATGTCCTGCCAGAATGGAGCCAAAAGTAACGGAAATGAATTTTAAATACTGATATTGGAAAGGTCTTTTGGACGGGTTGCACTGTTACATTAGATTAGACTAGAAAATATTGTTTGTCCATATCGAAGTTACGCTCAACGTTTATACAAAAGAGGCATCAGAGGTGGACTTTGAATACATTATTATATTTCTTGGGAGTTTTAGTTTCCAATTAATTCCTAAGGATTTTTCCTTTGTAGCGTCAAAGGCGAGGTGTAAAATTACGATACGTTCATTGGATTTGTTATTACTTGAATTGTTCTGTTATTTTTGGACGCATTATGGTAAGAAGGTGAACTTGTGTGAACCGTGTCACGATTTTGTAATTTTTGGCTAATTTTTGAATCGTAACCCTGTCTTTTTGAAAGTGTTTCCGTGATTTGAACTGAGTTTTTCCTGGTATTTCCAGAGCCGTAAACAGAAGAACGCTTTTTATTTCGTTTCCGTGACAACAAGAAGCTCGTGCGACATGGTGGAAAGCGTGGATTTGGTACTAACGCTCCCTTTAGTATTTGTGCTTGGCATCGCTTCCATTTTCATTCGATGTGGTAATTAATACTTTTGTATTGAGAAAAACTAATGACAAGTGAAGGCCTATTTCTATTTAGGATGCCAAAGTCTTTATTCCGCTGTCCTGTTGCGAGTGGACACTTTTCGTGTGTGGTTTCGTCCTTGATTCCGTGCTGTATTTCCCTATGATGGGAGAAAGTGCTTTGACAACTTGATCATGCAACTGGGCAATGTTTGCAATAGAATGAAGAAGCTGTGGTCCATGCATAAGGAGTTGCAGGGCACGTTGGTGTGCCAACAAGCCCCGTACGTTAGCAGCATGCGCCTGGACAAGGGCGTTAAAAACCGCTTCCCGAAGACGGATGAACCGGTCATGAAAAAGATGGTGTCCGACGGTCTGTAACACGTCCATGGATCACTATAGCAAACGTCAAGTATGTTTTGTGTTTTCGGATGAGTCTCAATACACCTTTGAATGATTGTTGACTTGCTGTGTAAAGCTGCATCCGTTTTGTTTGTCGACGCATCTGCGCCTGTAGCCAACCGCAAGTGTAGCAAGGTGAGCACACAATTGTGTCGAAGAATCCTCGCGCAATGGAATTGCGAGTCAACAAGAAGCTCATAGTGACATGGTGGAAATCGTGGATTTGGTACTGACGCTCCACTTTGTATTTCTGCTTGCCATCGCTTCAATTTTCAGTCGATGTGGTACGTATTACTTTTGTATTCAGGAAAACTAATTACAAGTGAAGGCCTATTCATGTTTAGGATGCAAAAGGCTTTATTCCGCTGTCCTGTTGCGAGTGGACACTTTTCGTGTGGTTTGGTTCTTCATTCCGTGCTGTATTCCCCTATGATGGCAGAAAGTGCTTTGACAACTTGATCATGCAACTGGGCAATGCTTGCAATGGAATTAAGAAACTGTGGTCCAAGCATATGGAATTGCAGGGCACGTTGGTGTGCGAACAAACCACGTGTGTCACCAGCATGTGCCTGGGCAAGGGCGCGAAAGACAGCGCACCGAAGACGGACGAACGTGCCACGAAAAACGTGCTGTCTGATTGGACGAACCACGGATCAACAAAGCAAACCTCAAGAAGTTTTCCTGTAATAATGAACTGTACCCGGTCCCAATGTCCTAAGTGTTTCTCCCCCCCCTGAATTTTCAATGTAATGAAAGCCAGCAAGGAGCAAAACGCGCAAGCTGGTTCCGAAATAAATATACATAATAGACAAATCCGCGCGTTATTTAATATGGGACAAGTGTCACAATGTGTATCTTGAGGATAGATTAGGTTAGTTGCAAGAGTGGGAGTCATTGCAAGATTCCGTGCTGCAACGAGGGTCGGCGACGCTTAAATTCAATCATATAGATAAAGGGTGCGCCAAGAACATAAATATCAAGGAGTTAATTATTAGGAGGGTTAATACAAATTTCATCATTATACAAGAGGTAGTTTAATAAGAATAATAGCTTTGGATCGCGAGAGAAGATGAGGAGCAGGTGGGAGCGCCCGATCACACGGCGGCACCGGCTCCCGATGGAGGAAAAGGAGAAGGGGAGCGGAACGGCGGACCTCCCGTCATGGCGGAGGCTGGACACCATCTGCTCTTCAACAGCCGGCGGAGGAGTTATAATTTTGTTGCTGTTCCTTTTTTATGAAGAGATTGGTAAGAATTGTGTTCGTTTGATCTGCGTTATGAATTTATTTATTTTTCGATTTCATGCACTTGTGTTTTGACGCTTACAGCCCCTTGGTTTAGGCCACATAAGGAAACACGAGAACGAAGAAATTACTTCCGAAATTGAAAACTAGAGGTACATTTTCACACATCTTGAATTATTTGAAAAGTGGAAAATCTGGCTTTCACATGCAGTAGATATCTTCCTTGTGTATTTTATGGATTTCCTTTTCTTTAGCGATCTGCAACCTTACAAGCGAGTGGAGTGCAAGGGCGGGGCTTCTATTATGGGCCCTCGCTGATGGAATCATTCGCCGCAAACTCCAGCGCGACCAACCAACAAAGCCGTTGATCGCAGATTCAGTCCACGATCCAGTCATGTTTCTTTTCCGTTTTTTTCTAAATGAATCAACAAACCCTGTTTTATGTTTGTTTTGTCGGTCGTTCTAATTTTCAGTAATATCAGTTTTCCCTTCTTAAATATAGCCAAATTAACCTTAACGACATTCCTTCGTTAGGGGTCGTTTTCTACTGTTAAAGCAGGGGAAAATGACCCTTGTGCACAGTTTTTGTGTGTTTAAGGCCATTTGTCATTGTTAAGATATAAGTAAACGGGTCCTTCTGGGCATTATCACAGATTACGACGATGTTTCTCTGTTATCTCTGTTTTCTCTGTTTCGACGACATTTCTGAAACGAAAGCTTTCAGTTACGCGTGTGCTGGTTGTGTCATTTGTACTTTTACAGCTGGAGGCGGTGATCCTAATATGTTTTATTTCCTTTTCTGTAACAATCTGCAACCTTACAAGCGAGTGGAGTGGTAGAGGCGGGGCTTCTATTAAACCTAGTCTTATTTTGGTTTTGTCGGTCTATAGGCGTCCCATTTCGGGAGAACGCGTCGATGACGTCGTTCTGCCCCCGTGGTGTGGTAACAACGCGCGGAAGTTTGTGCTCAGTCACCGCCAAGCTGTAGAATCCGATTTTGTGACCGCCACACTTGTCATCATTGGATCGATTTAGAGTTTGGCTATAAATCAACGAGGCAAGCTGCTGTGGATGCCCTTAATGTCTTCCCATCCCTCCCAAATGAGCACTTGTGCTCCTTTTTTTATTTTATTATATATATATATACAGAGAGAGAGAGAGAGAGAGAGAGAGAGAGAGAGAGACAGACAGAAATAGGTTTGAAATTCTAAAACGGACTTTGGTCTAGGAGGGCTTCAAGCGCCGCTCGGTGGCTGATGGCGGTACTCCGTGTGCCAGACCTGGGGAAAAGCGGTGGTTAGGCAGGGCGTGGGTTCCCTGGCTGCAGTCTGCAAAATGGCAGATATTTGTTTATTTTGTTTTTCTCTATTTGTTATTTATTTATTTTCTTACGGAATTATCAGCCGTTTAGCCACCCACATTTAATAGATAATCTCTACAGTTTAAAGATTCTTCTGGTGAATATTTGCCATTTCCAAAAGTTATTTTACAAAAATTTAACAGTAAACAGTAACAGTAAACACCGCGCCTCCATCAGTGTATATTTGCCCGTTAAAGAAGGAATGTTTCCTTGCAGACGTTTCTTCCTTAATTAACACTGACATTACAGGAAACAGTAATAGTAATCACCGTGCCATCATTTGTACAGTTTAGGTTGTATTGTTGTCATGGACACCAGTCCATGATACAAGAGGCTAAATGTCGCCCCACGGAGCAAACTTCCTCTACTGACTGCAAAGTGCTGCCACCTCTCAGAGGAGACGGCCTAAGCCTCAATATACCTGAAACGCTTACTCCGGCTTCTCTGTCGCCCCACACCGCAGCCCCTACAGAGGTGCACGATCACGGTGTGGGTATTAGCCACATTTAAACCATGGGGCTCGAAAAATAGCTTTTTCGCCGACGACGGCGACGCTCGCTCTCAGAATTGCTGACCCCGGCGCTTGTCGTGGGTTGTATGTATATAATTCAGTGTATGCATGTGTACAGATGTATGTACGGGATTGTTCCGGGAGCAACGTTATAAATGTAGAAAAATGTCACATAATATATAGAAGAACGCTGCATCCCTAACTCAAGCATGAGCAGTTGAGTCCTTTGAAGAAGGCCCAAGACGTCTGTGACGGGAGTCCTCAAGAGAAGTAGGACCCATGTCAGTTGACGAAAATGAAAGACGAGGAGCCAAAGAGAATGCCGTTGTCCTTGGGCAACAGTACCACTTTCTCGGGCCCCGAGCGCGGGTTGGCGTGTCAACGCTGTCCGGCCCCATGCACGCATGAAAACTGGCAGTATTGGACATCATGGATATATAGATATAGGTATAGGTTTTTGGGTGGGACAAAACACGAGTGTACCGTGCTCCGGGGCCACTTCCCTTGACTAACGCCGCCACGCCATCCGGATCCCGTTGTTTTTACGGAAATTGTCCCCGAGGGCGAGGGCGCGTGCCTTTTCGGCTACGAGCGCAATGTAGGGCAAGATGAAGAGGACATCCCGGTCGGAGATCACCATTTCCCGGACCATGAGGATCTTCGCCACCAGCGTTTCCCCCCCCCCCCGACGTGAGCAAGGTGAAAAGGTCACGCGACCAGATCGAGTATACATAAGTATTTATGTATGTATCCATGCTCATATTAAAATTTGAACAGCCATCCCAGACTTAGAGACTTCAGTAGCTAAACGGTTGAGCTACGTTGTCTTTTAGTATGCAAATATGAATGTATGTATGTGGTTATTGCCGAAATACCGTTATAATGATATAGAATATCATACAATATATTGAAGAAATCTCTCCCCTCCAAAGACAACCGGTTCGACCTAGCGCCAACGAGAACAATGGCAAAGAAACATGACCCCGTAACGGGAAGTGACCAGGGCCTCGCGGACAAATCGGGTGGAATAGACTTCCTCATATAGGGGGTAGTACTGAAGGACGACATTAAAAACCAAGGGAACGGCATCATTCCCTCGCTCAGAAGCCCCTAGAATCTCCTTGCTCAGAAGCCCCTCTTTGCCTTAGGGAAGCAAGTTGCTCGAGTCATGGAATGCAGCCAGCGCGTTCACCTTTCCAATAGCAACGCTCTATGTTTTTTTTCTGTGGCTGGGCTCATCGTGTAGCAAATCGGTAGAGCTACGTTTGTCTCATGTATGTAACTATGTATGTATGTAGGTGGTTGTTCGCAGAGCCCCGTTAGTGTTATAGAATATCACATTGTATATGGAATAACTCTGAATCCCTACGTGAAACATGAATAGGTGAGAGTCCCTTGAAGCAGGCCTCAAGATGTTTGCGACGTGACGTGAGGCCCTCGCCCCTCGTCCAGTCACCCCTGGGTTACAGCCAGATCCATGATGTAAACATAAATGGCACTGCATACGCCCCGAAAACGGAAAAATCGGGTAACTAACCGGAATAGCTACGTTGGTCTCATGTATGCAAAGTATGGATGGATGGATGTGGTTGTTCCCAAACGTTATAATAATAAAGAAAATCACATAATATATTCCCAGGACACCCCATTGCTTATGTGCCAGAATACGCAGGACGGCGGGGACCCCGACACAGGCGGTGGCCAAGACGGAGGCCGCCACTACGGGGTGCGTCAGCAGAATTCTTGTTATCGGCCCCGCGCGAACTGTGGTACCTCCATCGCTCCCGGGCTGCGCGACTATGGGGCGCCAATCGACTGGTAGGCCCAGCCGGACCACCGGCTGCAGCGGCCTCAATACAATAGCCACAGTACAAGCGGAGGGAGTTTTTAAGGCAGAGCGGGCGCGCTGTGTTGCCCCGGATGGCCGAGTCGTCACCCGTGGGGGAGGACCGGGAGCACGGGCTTTCACGGAGAAACCATTGGACGGGCGAGGCCGACCCGTGGAGGCGCCACGAACCAACGTACGTGGGCTGCGCCGAGCGCCCTTGGCGAGCGCGGGGGTTTGCCTGGCCGCCCCGTCGAACCACCCCCATCGGCGGGGGGGGGGGGAGAAGGAGGTATACTGAACGCGGCCGCCATCCGTTCGCACACCAGTTGGTTACCGTCCTCTGTCCTCCTTTCATTTCCTTTCAAAACTTTGCAGTATTTGCCATATGTATGCTTGTACGTATCCATGCACATATTAAAATTTACCCACCGTTCCCCTCCTCCTCTTCTGAGTTTCTCCCACTCTCATCCACCGCCAATGCACGTCCACGTACGGCATCCGTTCGCGCACCAGCAACGTTTCCGTCCTCTGTCTGCCTTTCATTCAAGGTCACGTCTAAGGCGTAGACGTGACAGGAGAAGCAGAGGAAGGCGCTTGATAGACGAGCGAGTTGCTGGCTCACCTGCTAGTGGGGGTCGAAAACCGCGTTCGGGACATGGACGCGCATGAAAAGTTCAAGCACCGTCACTCCCATCACGTATTGCGGGTGCGCCGGATCTTCCAGTAACAGCTGGAGATTGGTGGCGCCCAGCCAGGGCGTACACCGACACCCGCAGACCATTCACTGGGGGTCGCTCCAAACATGCCTCTTTGTCTCTTCCTGTCCCGCCAAACCCCCCATAAAAAGGATGGAAATACCATGAGTAAGGTTCGGTGTGGGCAGGGTTTCTAATACTTGTGTGTGTGTGTGTGAGAGAGAGAGAGAGAGAGAGAGAGAGAGAGAAGTCCAGGAGTTTGAGGGTTGCTAAATGTGGTACAAGGGGTTACTCCTCACACTCACAACTCTTTGGTGTGGTGGGTGGGTATGTTTTTGTCGAGGGCTGTGCTAACACTATGGCGAGGTGGAGAGTCTCATGCATGCAAGTATGTATGAATGTATGCATGTATGTATGTATTGGGGGTTCCCCGGAGCACTGTTATAATGTTATAGAATATCACATAATATATTTAATAGATCTGAAGCTCTCACTCCAACACAGTAAATCGATGCATCGGAGACTTTTATCAGGTCCTATAAGCAACTCAAATCGGACACTCTCAAATACTGTAACAATAACAGCAATGACGTCGTAACACCAGTGCCTTAGATCTACGCTAACTCATATTAACGAATAAAACAATTTTCCTACGACTTATAATTGCCTGTGAAATTTTCATGCGAAATTGCCTCATAAGGAACCAGTAAATGTACGATTAAATGTGCCATTGAACTCTGTATCATCAGTACATAGAAATATACTACCCAAGCCGAGGCACGGCATTAGGTGGTCGTAGTCTCCAAAATGGCCAACCGTGGTTACGCGCATGTACGTGGGTTGTGTTCTTGAACGAAAAAAAATTGTCCTCGTCGTGCTTGAAGAAGCTACCAGCTATATAGTCATTTATAATTGTATATTGTAAAAAAAAAACGAAAACGCCACGTTAGTTTGACAACACGCGTTGCAAGTTATTTATGGGTTTCCTTATCTGAGCGGGGTAAACCAAGGGGGCTGTAAGCGTGAAAGCACAATTTGATCGTCATTTCAGACCCCGTTCTCGTGGCGAGCCGCGGCAGGCACCGAGGCGAAGAGCGCCAAACAGGCGCTCAATAACCGTCACACCTGTCACGCGGTACCGTTGCCATTCACTACACGCCGTCTGTCACCAGCTTTCCCTCCTTTTGGACCACCCACTACAACAGTACCATTCTGACCATAAACCCGCATGACAGAAGTAGACACTCCCCAAACTAAAACGTGAACAGTGAGTCCTTGAATGTGTGTTTGTATGTATGCATGTGTTCATGCTCCAATTCAAATATGAAGAGCTCTCTATGACTCAGGGACTTGGGAAGTAACTACGGCGGTTTCCAAACCTTTACCTAACCACCTTACGATTGTCGCATGACTTTAGACAGGATATTATCAGCGCACCACACACCGGGCGTGTAAAGATAAGAAGAGAAAAAGAAAAGTAAAGAAAAAACGAGCCTCTAATTGGAATGGTTAGGACCAAACGATACTCGATTTTATAGAAGATGTGAAAGGGTATAAACTCGTTCAAAATGTAAACGAGTAGGGTAACGACCTAAGAACCATCATTGGCGCACTGGCTAGCACTAGAGGTGACCGCAACGGTGGGTGGTGGATCCCCAAAAACCTGCCAAGAAAAAAAAGAACCGTTCCATATGCATACATGTACATAAAGTTTAGGTATTTATGAATGTTTGTATTCATGCTCGAATTCAAATATGAACAACATTCCGAGACTCAATAACCCTGTGCGTGATTACAGTAAGGGGTTACGGCGTAGGGTTTGTGACCCTTTGTCAAAATGCAGCTTCTGCTTCTCCGCGCAACGTGACGGGAGCAGATTGCACGACGGAGCCAATGTCCGGCACGACTCTCATGCACGCAACACATCAGACACGGAAAACCATCAGTGATTCGTGTCTCATTACCACACGTGCGAGGTCCACGCAGCTAGGCTCGCGGATTTTGCCGCCGGAACATGGCAAACCCTAATCACTGGAGAGATAATACGCCGACGCGAAAGCTAACGAACGAAAAAGGAACACCAACCTACGAGTGTACACGCTAGGAAACTCAAGACACAGGCCCAAGAAATCAGCCGCGCGGACTACCCTACATCCATTACCAGACCAGCTATTTTAGCGAAAACGTTGATGAAAACTCAAGACCCGACTACTCGCAGGTACGACTACATAACGAAGAAACGGAAAGAATGCACATCAGCAGGACCCCTAGACCAGAACCCAGGAGCAAAGCACACGCTTTCAGACAACCCAGGAGCATAGACAACGGACCAACGACGTAACCTGTCCCAATAGGACGTATGCCAATCTAGGTAAATAGTTCCCATCGGTAAGGGAGAGCCGCCTCTGCTTAGAACCATTGTTAGTGTCTTATGATTACATCTGCGGTTCAAATGCTATTAA
>JAHZNP010002156.1:0-10467 GCA_020615345.1 Triops cancriformis | reverse complement strand
GGGGGGGGGGGGGGGTTAAACCCTAACCCCCCCCCCTGGGTACGGCCTTGACTGTATCATGTTGCATTTAAAAACACCTTTGCGATGTCCAAATTTTACCGACGACGACCAAAATTTTCCCGACTCGTCTTTCTGAACCATTATTGGTGGGGAGTGCACCCCCCCAGCCCCCCGTCGTGACGACCGTGATAATAATACGTTACATTGTCCAGTAATCTTTAAAAATTTACCCTAACAAACGACCTTACACTAACGCCACGGCAGTTATGCTGATGGTTTTCCATTCCTGCCTCTTTCGTTACGTGATCTGTTTCTTGATCTGTAGCAAGACTTTCACAACTGGAAATTTCATTGTTAGCCAGTTGCGTACCCTTATTAGAGGGCCGTTTTCTGGGCCAGTTTTCTAAAAGTACTGTACAGTACTCGTAAAAAAAAGGACCGAAACAAACCGTCCTATTGCTAGGGCCTAAGCCACTGTGAGGAAGCCTTGATGCGGGTCAAAAACGTTCGGACGGCGGAAAAGAGGGACACCGCTCACGCAACTGCCGGGCCGTTAGGCACCCGACGATTTGTTTGGGTCGATTTTTCTTTGCCGAGTACTGTCACTCGGTACTTGTCTCCATCGCCACGCCTCTGCCAGGCCTTTTTGCCAATCAGGGAGAAAAGACTTGTGAGCGCCCGCCGTTTTTGAATTGCCTTGTAGTCATTGTGTATTTCTATTTATAACATATTTTCTGAGCGTGGAAATATTTTTAATTGATCGTAAATTATTAAAATGAACTCTAAATGTGTTGTGCTAAAGTTCACACTTAATCATATTGACTTTTAGACGTTTTTTGCTGTAAAATACAAACAATATTTAAATTCAAGGGTAGCTGCCAGTTCCCTTTACCCCTCAGAGGTTACAAGGCCAGTTAGTGACCTTATAGCTGGGACGGCCCTCAGAGGGGAAACCCAGTGACGTATCAAGCTAGGATAGCTTTCAGCAGTGAAAAGTCGCAACCTGTGTACTGTACTTTTTTTCAGATAGTTTTTTTGCCATTACTGTACAGTGCTGAGCAAAAAAAAAACTTTACATGGGATTGCGCAGAGGTCTAATCTAGCCTCCTGAGGCTGATTAAGTTTCATTAACTACCGAAGGGTCTCGAACGAATCAGTTACTTGGGGAAAGGTAGACCGCGCAGTTTGAAAACCTTCGCACGTAATTATGTAAAAAGTATTCGTATTGCGTAATTATTATTGACATGAAATATGCAAAGAATGTTTGTTTTGAATAATTATTATTGATAACAATTAGGGGCGAAAGTTTTCTTCAGTTGTCTCAGAATTTCGACATTGAGAGGAAAGGTTAAATAAATTTACGTGAACTGTAATTGTGCTGCAAACAAATTAGTCTTCACAGTCAAGATTAGACTATCAAAACAGACAGCAGCAAAATGTTTTGAGAGCAATAATAAATAATGTAGATATCAACAATATCTATGACACTAAGTGTTCTGGTTACGTAATCGAGCAATATTTTTGCAACAATACCAATGGCGTAACTTACGCAACACGTCGTGTTATCTGTCTTTTTTTCCTACAAAATCGAACACTTTCAATTTTCGCGGTCTACCATCACTTCGACTTTGACTGGCGACTCTTCAACACTTAATGAAAGTTAATCAGCCTCAGGAGGCCAGATTAGACCTCTGCGCAATCCCATGTAAAGGTTTTTTTGCTCAGCACTGTACAGTCATGAGTACGGAAAACGAGATAGGGCAAACCACAGAAGTCTTATTAAGCCTCTTGAGGCTGATTTACCTTCATTAGCAGGTGAAAGAGCTTAAACTATTCGCTTACAAGGTAAGAGCTCGACCCTGAGTTTTTTTTACCCTCTTTCAACAGCTGGCTAGTATTTCACAAATCTAACAAATATAAATCTTTAACTATATCTGGAAATTGATAGCTAAACGTCTTTTCCACTTAGAAGCCATTGTTTACAATGCCGTTGTTTTTTGTTTTACCGGTGAAACTTCTTACTTTCAAATAGAAGGCGGTAAAAGTGGTGGTCAGTTCTGATTGGGTGACTCATTAGTAAACTTGCGCAAGTTATGCTTACACATCGCAGGTCGTTGGGATCTGTCCCCAGCGACGCAAAACCTGCTGTCGGAAAGTTAAAAATATTTCAAATTGGAGAACGCTTCAAAGGGAGTATTTTCTGCCCCTGTTGGGAGCTCGTACACACTGCATTTTCTTCAGCGCATAGGATTATTGTGAATGCCGGACGCAAAACTTGCACAGAAAATCGTGATATCTGCGGCCACCTTTATGGCAAAACTACAGCAACATGTAAAAAGGTGCATGGAACATTCCATGCAGACGTCAGTTTCGTTAGGTACGGCAAGAGCACGAGGGATGGCTTCAAAAGACTCAGTGGCCTAAGATCGCCTAATAAGGTCTCGTGAGAACGTATTTTCGTTGTTGCGTAATAAAGGGTACCCATCTACTTTTGGTTGATAATTACCGCAAGGTAATTCATCACTTCTATAGTGCAATCCATTCTCAGCTTCATGGCACAGAATATTTGCCATTTAGAGTGAACCTATGTCAAGGTGACTCCATTGCACCTTTGGGGGTTGATTTGTTTCTTGCTACTGGACTGTCTCTCCCTTGCATGTTCATAGTGCTAAAGTAAGATTATCACAGCACCTTTGATGGTTCCAAAATCCACTGCCACTTACATGGATTGTGGTACACAGCGTGTCCAGGATGAACAAACGCAGTTTGGCAGATTGTTACTGATGAGCAACGGACTTACGGGAAAGATTCTGCAGGCTAAGCGATACACAGCTTTCGACGAACAGAATAAAGCCGTAAATTACTCTGTTCGAAACGTAAAACAGATTTTGGAAGTTTATTACTAGGCAAAAGTTATTCAACGCCAGTTTCGTCACTATGTTGCTCGTCGACCAGAAAGTCGTCTCAAAGCGGATCCTTCCATCAGCGCTTCCGAAGAAAGCAAGAAAACGCACTCCAAAAACGAGCCAAATGGTCTGATCCAGCAATCTCACATGTCCTGGGCCCTGTCACGACATAGTCGTGCTAACGTGCGCTTTGCTCCGTCCAAAATTGACTTAAACCAGACAGTAACTTTCACCGATTTACAGCGCCTAGGAGTAATCAAGAGCAAGAAGGTCCGTGAAAAGATGCTCTGGCATGTTTTAGACAAAGTAATTGATTCCACGGAAAAAAATATTGTCCGATCTTTTCGATGACCTGCTCTCTTTTACCGAAGGCAGCCGTGCCACAGACTTGGACACTGACTAATGGCGAGACGATTAACGTTGATACGCCCCAAATTGAACACAGCCGTCAACTGCAAGGCATTTACCAGAAGTTGAGTAACGAATCGAAGGATATCTCAAGGCCTGAAAGAATGGAACTACTCTTCCTGCTTAAACGAACAGTTAAGAGTCGCACACCATGACCGCATACAGTATGTATAAGACAAAATATAATCTTAGGTAAGCGGCGATTCGAGTACCATGGCAAAGGACTTGGTGAAATTAGCTGACCGAGAAATGGATTTCATAACGCGTGGAGCCACAATAGCGGCTTTGAATGCACTACGAACTCGGATGACCACCCTATTCCGACGTTACTTGCAGCAGCACATGGATGTATAGGCAAAACAAAAACAAAGTTGAATAAAAGGTTGACGTTAAACTGAACATATATTGCGCATCTCACGGATAGCAAAAAAGTTGGTTAAAACAAGCATTCTCCATTTCCAAATCGCATAACAAGTTAACTAAATTGGGGAAGGGGCGGGAGGGATTTATTGATCACTTTTTTTCTGAACGTTACGAATTGCAAAATTCTGGCACGTGATTCTGACTGCAAAATCGCGTCTACTTCCACAACAGACTTGTCGTACAGGTAACAAAAGAAATAACAAAGTACATGAGAGAGTAGCTCTCCCACAAGTTAGTACCCGGAAGCTCGCTCTTCTCTATAAAAGTTAAATTAAGTCCTTGGTTTCACAAACCAACTTTTTGTTTCTTTCTTTCATGTCAATTAGACATGGGCACCGGAGCAGAGGCTTTCTGTCTTCTTTTGTTTAGTAAGGCATTGTTAGACTGTTGCAGCGACTTGAGAGCTACTTGGTCATAATCTACACGCATGGTCGCTAATGAGCGGGTCATTTCTTCTTGTACTTCTGGCCAAGCCTCCTCTTCCTCGCGTAAGATAGAGTGAGTAGCCAACGGTGTCGGAGGTACGGCTGTACAAGACTAGACGATAAATAAGTTTGAGACTATAGTAAAGTACACCATCTTATTCGTTAAGAAAAGGCAGCCTACGTAAATCCACTTGTGCTGCATCACTTGATCGATGGTAGGACGAAGATTGGAATCCGTTTGCAGAAGACGGCGAATGAGTTCTTTAGCGTCCGCCGATACGTTTTTCCATTCTGGATTTGGAAAGTCATATTGGCCAGTGCGAATACGTTTTTTCATACCGGGAGACATGGCTTGGCCGTGATTACTGTAGAACGGAGGGTAACCGCATAGCCTTCATAAATAAAATACAATGATTTTACAAAATAATACGACTAATTAAATGAAAAGTATTAGAAAAAATAAATACCATTAAGGTCGCTGAACGAAACACAATAATATTATAATAATATTGCGTGAATAAAATGAAACGTTTACTTACAATATGTACATAATGACCCCAAGTGACCACATGTCGCAGCTTTTGTCATATTTCTCTGGTCCCAGTACTTCAGGTGCTGTAAAACAAAGAAACATTCGAAAAAGTGGGTACAACTTCAAACGTTTGATGTACGAACCAACGTAATACGGTGTGTAGCAAGGTGTTTGTAAAGTTTCTTTGGCGTTACACTCTTTGGCAAACCCAAAATCCGTAAGCTTCAGGATGCCCGCAATGCCTAAAATTCAACCGCGACATTTGAATACAAAAGCCACTAAAATAAACTTTGCGCACCTGGATCAGTATAAAGTAAGTTTTCGGGCTTGAGATCACGATGAGCAATTCCTAGATGATGCAAGTATCGAACAGCTAAGCAGATATCCCTCATGATTTCGGCCGCTTCTCGCTCTGTAAAAGCGCCTTCCCTATCTTGAATACGTTGAAACAGTTCCCCGCCTTCCATACTAAAGAAGACACAGGATGATTGTACCAAGATGTGGGATAAATCGCATAAGCCAAAATAAGCAGAAAATTTGTACAAATGGGTTGCTTACCATTCCATGACAACTAAAAGGCATTTTGTATTGCTGTACATATTCTCGTAGACGGCAAAAATCTTGACGATATGGCGGTGGCCATTAGCTCTCCAATGGAGTTCTACTTCACGGCGGGACTTTGCATTGTCGCGGAGCACTTTCAGGGCATATTTTTGACCATCTTTCTTCGAATAGCATTCGACGACCTTGCCACTTATCCCTAGACCCAAAACAGTGTTTCCTATATGGAAATCATCCGTGAGAGGTGTTGGAAGCGGAGTTAATAACATTGACATTTTCCCGCTTTACTCGCGGCACTCCTTTTACACTTCTTATGTCACGCAGTCGAAGAAAGAAAACTTGTGTATGAAACAAACAGAGCGACGCAATTAACCGGTAAAACAAAAGCGACCAAAAATGGTAGCCTGCTTTGGCAGCGCAGAGGCAACCAAAAGGGTAAAAAAGCTGTCAGCTTTCCAGAGTTCGCTCCCAGGTCACGTACCTTGGGAATGCTTTCAGGCTCGATAGGCTGATTGCACAAAAAAATAATGACAGTGAATGGTGTAAGAAGACCACCAATCAAGATGGTAAACACAGATACTGATTATCAATACTATGATTACAAATATTCGATTCCAATTAAATAATGAGGAATCGATTTAAAACTTCTTAGCTATCGACAACTTGGTCTCAGAGCCAAGTTAGATACGATGCTAAATCAAGGTATGTAGAAAGAAAGGTAGGGCCATCAGCTTTCCCCGGTTCGCGCCTTCTTCTGTCTAGGTGCTACTGCGCAAACGCGCCCATCGGCTCGTGACGTCGCACGATGCTCAGGGTGCGCGCCTATTTCAACAAGGATGAATTAGCCTTGTACTCTTGTTCATTTTATCCTTTCCTAAATCGGAGGTCATGTATAATATTCTGTCGAAAAAAAACACATCCTAGTAATATTTATATACATGGGTTTGTTCCACATTTTCACTTTAACTCCTCAGCTATAACATGTCCAAGGATAATAAATCCACGGGTTTAGAAAAGGTCTAGAAAAATGAAAAAGTTTACAAGCTAGAGGATATCCATATAATTCGTTGTTACTGGTGATAAAGGAAATAAACTACTAAACGTTTAATAGTAATAAAAAATCAGTAGGTACTTCTAGATTCAAGACATGAAAAATACTCTACAGTATTATCGGTATGTCCTCTTTGAATGTTGTCAATAAACGCTTTGTTTTCCTTCTGCAGCAGCCCTTGGGCAATGCGCAGTCATTGGTTGTTTTCCCCGGGCATCGTGCGACGTAGACCCTTATAGCGAATTCAGCTGGTAATGTCGGTGTTGCACTAGGAACTTAGGCTTCTTGCGCTGTGACATCACGGGGCGCTCGCTAGAGTGCAAGGTGCCCTGCTGTTTACTTTTATAGTGGCGGCAATTTAGAAGCTCGGCCAAGGAGTTGTAAGCTCATATGGGTTTTGCTATGGGATGTAAGCCCACAATTTTTGTTTTAAACTGCAGTAAGTCTTTTATTGCAACACTTTGGCCATGGGGTAAATATAGGCTTGACATCTCACAAAATGCCACAACAGTAAATATGGCTTCATTGAACCACATCCTATACTTCTACGCAATGAAAACGGTGATTTTCAAGATTGGCAACGATTCTTCTAAGTAGTTGTGAATCGAACGAATTTTAAGATTTTGATTTATAAATTTATAATATAAACCCACCGAATAAAAATATTCGGTAGTAACTAGCAAGTGCTTTGAAATTTTGTTATTTTTGGTAATTTTACTGTAGTAACTTTGGAAACGTAAACTGTTATTTCAGTTATTTCACCGTTGTCACTTCCACCACTGAAATCCTAAGATAGTAGTATATCCTGCAAAAGAGAAGAAACTGTCTCTGTCTATCAACTCAAATTGGGCGCCTTTAACTAACAGCACTCGAAACCAACACTGCCAAAAAGGAGAGTGCAGCGAAAGTTGCCCTGAATCGCACTGGCCAGTGTGCACTTTCCCAGTTGATAATCCATAGTGCTACTGCACTCCCAATTGAAGACAGGAACTGACACTCAGTGCCAAAAGTGCAGCACCGGGTTGACCAGCTGAAAACGCTATTAATGAATTCAAGCGCGAAGGGTCTCGATGGCCCTACCTTTCTTTCTACATACCTTGGTGCTAAATGTCGGGCCGCCCGTACGTAAGAAAATGTCGGGCCTTTCCACGAACCTACACCAGGCCCGTCGCTAAGGGGGGGGGGGGGGCGAGGGGGAGCGCGCCCCCCCCCGGCAAAGCGTTGCCCCCCCCTGACAAAATTGGTGTCATAAAATAATATTAAGTACCTTTTGACATCAATATCAACTTCTGCACTTTTTTGTTGCATATGCTGTAAGCAAGGCCGTATTTAGGGGGAGAGGGGGAGTTTGACCCCCCCCCGAAATGTTTCCAATCAATAAACATTTAGGTTGTCTTCGTGTATATTACGGTGGAAAATGTACTCCAAAATAAGTTCTGTGTCTATTCAGAGTTTTCAAGATCTAAAAGCCAGCTTTTTTATGTATCGCCCTTTTTTATTTACGAAAATCAGCGTGAGGGAAGGTGAGTTGGCACAACTTTAAACGTTCTTTCTCCGTTGCACCCCTTCAGGCTTACGCTGCGTCTCCCCTACATGTAACGTTCCGGAACCTTTTTTCTAGTCTAAGGCCACGGTACATCTGACCATGCCCTAGAGGAAAAAATCACATGCTACACGGCGTCAGCGATTTCGCCAAAACTACTAAGAATTTCTTTAAACAATCTCGATAGTAAAGTTTTGAATCGTAATATCTATAGCACATCGTCGAGGCTTTCTTTAAAAAGCTATTCGTAAATTTGCAAAGCGAGTCAAATTTAAACTTTTTCCACTAGAGCAATTTCCAAGGTTCGATCGCAAGGTTCATACGAACCATTTGAAAATATGCTTCGAACGGAAACGGAATTCAAATCAAATTCAACGATTTTGAATTCCGTTATAGCTGATAAATTAGGAAACGACGCTTTAATGCCTCCAACATTTATTGTACAATACTCGTCAAAAATATCGGGCCAAACAAGCCACCCTATGCTAACGTCCCGCGCCACTGGGAAGGAAGCCTTGCGGGTCAAAAACGTTCGAAAGAGAAAAAAGTGGGATACCGCTCGCGCAACTGCCGTGGCGGTAGGAGAGGTAAGTTTGTTGGGCCCGATATTTTTTACGAGTACCGAACATACCTTGAAGTCGCACGCTGAAAAGAAGCTTATTCCCCCAAATTTTACATTTTATTAGCTTTTTACAAATTGACTGAAAACATCCTAAAAAAATACTCGACGATGTGCACTAGATCAGGGCCGTCTTTTCGCATGAGCCAACTGGGCCATGGCCCAGGGACCCACGAGTCTAGGGGCCCATCCTACCGGCTTGTCATAAATAAATCTTATATTCCATTGTTAATGCAGAATTTGAAGTAATCAAAATTTGACTTCCAGCATGTATTAATACTAAATAAAAACGCGCTAAAACGGGGAAACTCGAAATTTGTTTTGACTTACACGTTTGGTACTACCATAGAGACTGCCGCAGTATGCAACTTAGAGGTCAGTTTTTTCAATGACCGTAGCGCCGCACTGTAGGACTGCGTAAGAACTAGCCCCATTGTTTTGATTCTCAAACAGCTTCAGCCGTCTTGGTTTTCACTGCTCTTCAACAAACTCAATTTCAGCTAGTTTTTCTCGTAGCTTAGTTTCTTTTTACCCGAAAATGAAGCGTAATGCTTTAAGCGGGGCGCAGAAAAGAAAGAAAGCTGCAGAGGAGAAAGAAAAGATTAGTAAATTCCCTAAACTTCCGACTTGGTTCAATTTAGGAGTGGCAGGTACAGTATACGTGACAGTAAGGGCTGATTACCACTGAGATCCTAGTGTCCTAAAGTGTGCAAAAGGAAGTATCTAGGAAGGAAAAGAAATCTATCCCCCTTCTTTGTCCGACTTCCGACTAGATAGAAGGAAATAACTAGTTTTAAGCTAAGTTTAGCCGAAAGAGATGGGCCGAATTTTCACCTCCTTTTTAACGAATCGTGTCATTATAATTAGTTCGTCTGCTCTTTGCCCTTTTAATGATGACATGTAGCCTCTTTGTGATGTTAAGCTTAAGAAATGCCAGGAGCTCAGTGGAAATCGACTATTTATGGTAGAGTTGCTTAATGCCCCGATACACCGACCTTTACTTCTGGGCTAATTCCATGAGCTATGCGAAGTTGTTTTCAGGTAATAGCTTAAAAACTACTTGTCCGATCTGATATTTGGTTTTCACCAGTGTGTTCAGAAAATGTATAGCTAGAAAACAACTTTTAGTTTCTATTTAAAAATACTTTACGTATATTTTAAACTGTAGAAAAACGGAAAAGTATTGGAGTGCTTTTTTCTTGACATATTTTTTCTAAATTTACTGGTGAGAACCGAAATCGTATCGGACAAGGTTTTTGAGTTACCACCTGAAAACAACTTAACATGGCCTATATTAGTCGCCCATAATCCCAGGTCGGTATTCCGGGGCCTTAAAGCGAGAGGATCGCGTTCTTCAGACGTGAAACGTGTATGTTGATCAAGGCCGTCAGCTTAGGCTTGGTCCACACGGATTGTAGGTTTATCTATGAAATACAGTAATACGTTTCTTCTAGATTACATTACGTCGTGTTTAGTAGAATATTGGGTTCGGTGTGGGCCATCATAATGTCAAAATGATAGAGTGACTTTTCTAACTCCCGCAGAGTTTACGAAGGAAGTAAAGGAGAGAAAGGTAGAGTGAGGTACTGTTCGAAGAATGTATTCAGACGCGATCTAAGGAACGGCGAGTCCGTTAAGCGGGAGTGGTTAATTTATTCGCCATCCCAGGGTCGTTTGTACTGCCTCGTATGTCGTCTGTTTTCCAAAACTTAGTCTTTCTTCTCTAAAGCAGGTTTCAATGATTGGAAACACAACAATCTCATATCGGAGCATGAAAATGGAGGCGAGCATCGCAAGTGAATGTTGACGTACTTGACTCGTCATAAGGATGTCGGTACCTTAGACAATTTACTACTTGAACAGCATCGTTCAGAGCAGGAATATTGGCGTAAGGTTTTGATTCGTGTTGTGTCAGTTGTTCGTTTTCTTGCATCCAGAGGTTTGCCCTTTCGTGGAGATAATCAAATTATAGGGTCTGCAAAGAATGGTAATTACTTGG
>JAHZNP010002155.1:0-10473 GCA_020615345.1 Triops cancriformis | reverse complement strand
TAACTGTGTTTTCCTCTCAGCTTGTGCGGCTGGGGACCGTGAAGAAGTGTCGAGATTATTAGCTCTAGGTGCCGACATTGATACAGCCAATGTGGATGGACTTACTGCCTTGCATCAAGTATTTGCGAAAACATAAACTGGGGGGGGGGTACGGAAGCATTTAACGTCTTCTATGGGGATTGGTGGCTAATTGGGGGGGTTTGTTTGTGTTCCATTAGGCTTGCATCGATGATAACCTGGAAATGGTCGAGTTCTTGGTTCAGAATCACGCCGACGTGAATAAAGGCGATAATGAAGGCTGGACACCTTTGCATGCCACAGCGTCGTGTGGGTTTCTCTCCATTGCACACTATTTGATCGAACATGGAGCAGATGTGGCCGCTGTCAATAACGACGGCGAATTACCCATCGATATTGCAGAACTGGACGCAATGGAAGAACTATTGACCCATGAAATCGAAGTTAGAGGTAATCATCAGCACCCGGGAAGTTCATTTCCCGAATTCCTAGCGTAAAACTCTTAAAACGTGCAACCTCTTAGAAAAACTAACTGCCTTAATTAATTTCATCACACCATGAGTGAATAATGTGGAGAAAAGCCTCTTGGTACTCCCAATCTCGAAACTTGAAGATACAAATCGTAATATAGGCATGTACGATCGAAAGGATATGTTTTTTACAATTAGGAAGCTCTGACAATCTTTGAAGGAATGTTTTGGAAACATGTGCGTTGACAAAAGGAAACATGGAGGTTCAGAACGGTTTCTGCGTTTTGGAATGCAGGAAGAAATTAGATCGTACATTTTAGAAAAGGCTTCCCTTTGTTCTTAGCAAAGAAACGTTCGTCTGTTCGCGCAGATAATACATTTTTGTGGTGTTAACAAGGTATTTTAGATGCGTTAGTAAAATACCGTATTCTAACACTTATGGAATATTATTAATAAATGCGTGGATAATTTTTGATCGTACTCAAGAATCATATTAACTAGAAATACCTCATTTTTTGTGCATCCTCCCTGTATTTCTGGCTTATTAGCTTGTAAACACTTGAATTATGTTGTTAATATCCGCATGTATCAAGAGGAAACTAATTACAGATGAGGAAAGTCAATAGTTAGGATTACTCGGTGGAAATGATAAATTTTTCATTTTTTTCCCCCCCGAGAAATCATTGAATATTCAGTTCGTTGTGCATTATTTGTTAAGATTTCCCGGGCGAAAATTTCTGGATATATTTCATAAGTAGAATTAAGGATGTGTTTTAGTCGTTAATTAAGAATCTTGCGAAGATCGTTCTTAATTTTTCCCTTCCTGGTAAAAAAAAAAGTGTTGGATCTTTGCCTTGTAGACGCATCAATTGTTCAGTTTTGTTACCAGAATCTTCAACTGTCCTACGAAACTTCCGTGGAATTCAACTAAGGATGTGTGAAGTTGTTAATTAAGATAGTTTTCTCGTCAGAAATGACTCGCTTCATGATCATACTAAAAATGCGTGGATTTTTGGTTAGCTTTTTAAATTTTGTTACCAAAATCTTGGATGTCTTGAAAAATTCCTTCAAATAGGACCTTAAAAAATCTTTAGTTTGTTCAAATCATTCAATGAGTGTCGGATAAGGATCATGTCCCATTTTTTTAAACGATTAATTGTTTATTCCTAAGCTCTTACGTTCGTTAACTGTTGAAATTTGTTTGAAAGTAGTGATTTGCAATGCCAGATTGTTAGCTAGATTTAAATTAGACATAGACTTGCCAACTAGTTTTCAAATTTCAGGTGTAAACTCCAGTTTTGACCGTACATTTTTTTTTAATTTCAGATTTTTTTTAAATTTTTGACCTGTGCCCTGTTGAAATTGTTCGTAATTGTTTGCGAATTAATGCTTTTTAACGCCAGGCGTCGATTGCGACAAGGCGCGTACGGAAGAAGAACGTCAAATGTTGGCTGATGCGACATATTGGCTCAACAGTGGTTACTCAGATCGTCCTCATCCTAAAACTGGAGCTTACGCCTTGCACGTGGCAGCCGCCAAAGGCTATATCAAAGTGATAAGGTAAATTTTTCGAGTTTCCATCTCACCCAAGCCTTTCCTTATGTTGATTAAGCTTCTTTTTCGTTGAAGTAGTATTTTAATCCAAGCTGGCGCGGATTTAAACGTCCAAGACTTTGATGGTTGGACGCCACTTCATGCAGCAGCTCACTGGGGTCAACGCGAAGCTTGTCAAATTTTGTGCGAGCACATGGCTTCGATGGACATCCAGAACTGCGTGGTACAATTTGCGAGCACATATAATTTTATAGCTTAAATTAATCATTTTTGCGCCCTTTTTTCAGGGTCAAACGTGTTTTGATGTTGCTGACACAGATGTTCTCAAATTGTTGGAGGATTTGAAGAGAAAACAAGCAGCTTTACTCCGAGAGAGACCTGAGGTGGCAGCAGCTTTGTTAGCTCGATCTTCACCTTCTCACAAACGAAGGTAAGCACTCCATGAAGTAAAATCTAAAAATTTATTGAAAATATTAAATAATACAGATAAAGTGAAAATATATAGAAAATCTAATCCAGAGAAGTCAGTATAATCGTTTTAGAAAAATTAACATAACAGTCATGTTTAAAAGATCAGCGCTAATCAATTTAGAATTTAATAAAAAAATAATAATTCAATTAAAAATTTGATTCAATTTAGAACTATAAAGAAAGCTAATGGGAAAATATATATGAAAGTAACTGACGAAGCAAATAGAGAAAAGTACACTTTAAATGAGGATGTGGAAAATTCGTTTGGTTTTCGCAGGACATCGGTTACTCGCCTTTCAAAGAATGACAAATCATCTCTAATTGCCATGGATACCAACGCAGAACGTAAACTGATGGATCGGGCCGCACCCACTGAAGTGGAAACAGAGGCAGAATCGGCGGAAGACAGTGACATTGGTAAAATTTTCGTAAAACTCGCTGAAGATTGTCCTTTGAAATGCTTTGTGGTCTCATTTCAGAAAAACAAGCTAAGAACAGCGGTACGCGATCGTCGCAGCAGCCGATTGAACCCAAAACGGTATGAATATTGGGAAGTTCCTTTCTTTCTTATCTTTTACAAAGGTTTTCGTCAATTTTTGTCCTTAGGAATCGTTTAAGACCATTTTTCCACCGTTGCTTTCTATTTTCCCTCTTTCCGTAGTTTCTGTCGTTTTTACAATGTATTCAAGGAGGAAAACATTCTTTAGTTAAAAAGGGGGATTTAGAATGTATGAATATTGCGAAGTTCCTTCGTTTATTATCTTTCGCGGCTGCTTTCGCCAATTTTCTTCATTATCGTCGTTTAGATCATATTTCACATTTGTTTTCCATTTTTCCGCCTCTTTCCGTAAGTTTCCGTCGTTTTTACAACTTGTGAAAGGAAGAACACATTTTTTAGTTTAAAAAGGGATTTAGAGTGTGGAGAAGTGATTTTGGGTGAGAGCACGAGAAAAGAGGTTTGTTGTAAAGATCTAAAATGAATTTGGAATGTTGGTATTCACTTTGCAGATCCCCAGTTCTCCTCCACGAGCGCCGTTAGCCGAAGAAGAGTCCGTTTCGGAAGATGGGGAAGTGAATTCTTGGCGCCGACCAGGGACGGCGGCGAGGAGCAAATTCCAGCAACAACGTAAGTTGGGAAAATTGGCGATGGGTTGTGTTGTAACGAAAGAATGCTTTCCCATCCTCTCTGTGCACGCTTACAAGGCACGTGAACTGACTTCCCCTGTCCATTCTAATTTTAGCGTACGTTTATGCTTTCAAGAATAAGGGTTTCTGCAGTCATTTCCTTTGAAACAGTTCTTTTCATCAGGATTTGTTTGACGTCAAACTTCGCGATCTGAGTTGAATCTTAAACCATTTCTTGACTTTTATGTTTTTGCAACGAACAGGTGTTTCCATACTCAGCGACAAGATTAGTAGGACCAGTTTTGCTTCAATATTTAATTTCGTTTCGAATATTAGCTATTAAGGGAAGTTAAATTTGGGAGTTCGAAATGAAATTGTAGACCCTAATTCTTAAAATTTGGGAGTTAAATTGTTTTTGAAATTGTAAGCATCGATGGTTCAGTGGTAGAATGCTCGCCTGCCACGCGGGCGGCCCGGGTTCGATTCCCGGTCGATGCACTTTTTGGTATGAAAAATATTTTTGTTGGCATATTTCCTGAATTCTTACATTTTATCTCGCGATTTAAAAAATAATTTTCTGTTTAAAATGATTCGCGTGGGTTGTGATTACTAAGCATCGATGGTTCAGGGGTAGAATGCTCGCCTGCCACGCGGGCGGCCCGGGATTGATTCCCGGTCGATGCACATTTTGGTGCAAAAATGTATTTTTGTGCGAATCTTCGCTATTTAATCGTATCTCACGATCTTAAATGCGTTTTCGGAGTAAAAGTGTCGTCGGGCTTGTATGTAAACAAGCATCGATGGTTCAGTGGTAGAATGCTCGCCTGCCACGCGGGCGGCCCGGGTTCGATTCCCGGTCGATGCACTTTTTAGTGCGAAAATGAATTTTCGAGTGAATATTCACGGTTTATTCTACTTCACAATCTTTAAATCGACGTTTTTTTTAATAGAGCGTTGGGCTAATATGAAAGCAAGCATCGATGGTTCAGTGGTAGAATGCTCGCCTGCCACGCGGGCGGCCCGGGTTCGATTCCCGGTCGATGCAATTTTTGGTCCGAAAATGATTTTTTTTAATGAATCGTCGCTTCCTTCGGCAATTTTATCTCACGATCTTAAATTAGATTGTCATTCGGAAACAGCGGCGGGCTCGTTTCAGATAAGCATCGATGGTTCAGTGGTAGAATGCTCGCCTGCCACGCGGGCGGCCCGGGTTCGATTCCCGGTCGATTCACTGTTTTTTGAATTTTAGCGTTTAAAATTAAAGGGGTAAGCTATTGGTAACGTTGTTAAAGTAGAACCACGCGTTAGGTGTTCTATTAGTTTTTATGTTGGCATGGGTTAGAGGAGTAAACTCTTATCTTTTGCGTTATGACCGGGTAGGGTTTGTTCACAAAGTCTAGGGGTCGTAATTGATTAGGATTTGGCAAATCGATTAATCAAAGGAAAAACGTCTTCGCTTATCGATGAGCTAACGATTAGTGCCAAACATTATTTTTCGATTAATAACGGTTAGTGTCCATTTTTTAGGAACTAGTGAAACGTTTTGCGATTGGTTAAAGTAATCGATTAGTTAACAATTGTTTTCATAATTTTCACATTTTCCTAAATGACCCTTGACTTTTGCCATGAAAAGAAGATTTGGAAGATAAGCAGGAACACATCCAACACAACAATCATTTTAACTTCAAAATAAACAGAAACATTTCAGTTTATTTTAAGAGCGAAAACGATAGTGTCGTAGCGTAGCAAGAAGAAAGTGGTTGTCAAACTTTCTTGGTCCGCGGCTCCCCTTACACAACTGTAAGCCCACCGCGGCTCCATGCACAAAAGTCCCAAAATAAATTGCAGAAAAGACTCCAGCTTGCACAGAATTACCTATGACAGCTAAATTATTAAAAACCTTTCTACCTGTACTAAGAACAACAAAGGGTAGCCAAAAATTAGTTGGCTCTGCGTTTATTGCGCTTTTTACTTAGATACAGTTTTTACTTGGATATTGCAAACAATTCTACGACTTCGTGTAAGAATCAATGAGAAGGATGAGCTTGCTTTTTCTCACTCAAATCTTCAGACCTCGGTACGATGCTGGAAACTGATACACGGAGCTCATTTTTGACGTTCAGTCGTGATCTGTAGCCTACTTTGTTTTCATTGCTGCAAGTGCAGAGAATCCTGCCTCGCATAATTACAAAAGCGGCATGAGCTCTTTCGTTATTGAGCATTTTAACTCGGTTTTAGTCAAAAGAGTGAAGAGTCGAATTGAACTTTTCTAATTAAGACAAATGAGCAAATGCTGTGCTGTGCAGTGTTGCCAGATAACACGAAACTAGCCCGCTCTACCAGACGAGTTTATTTCGTTCGTACGTACTGTCAAGAAAGAGTTAGTGTCCTCTTCCAGCGAAATTCAGTTTTAAAATACCGCATGAGTAATTAAATATCCGTAAAAAAGCCATTAACTTTTCCCAAGGACCCGCGCCTCCCCTAGCCTAGGCTCGCGCCTTCCCTGGGAGCCGCGACGCACAGTTTGATAACCACTGGTTAACCCTAATAAGCGTTATGGATTAGTCAACTCGATAATCGGTATAAGTCGATTAACAATCGATGTTTGACCAATCGATTACGACCCTAGTTTGTTTGATGCATCCCGCGGAACACGGGGTTGAGGTTCTGTGACGTTTTCATTGTTGCATTGAATCTCGCCATCTCAGTAGCACATGTAAAGTACTCTCCAAAAAAACGACATACACAAAATGCCCTATCCTAGCTCCCCACAAATTCCGTCGGCCAAAGCAACAATGGATTTGAATTAGTAGTTGGTGCTACGGATAAATAACAAGACCATCTCATCATCAAACGTTTATTGAAAAACATCTTACAAATTCTTAATTGTCAAAATGTGAAATCTAAGATGGCACCGGTAAATATTTTTTGTGAATATTATCTGGAACTCCAATATCGCGGGGGCTCAGACGAGTCATTCGTGGGTTGGTTTCGCACGGCATGTTATTCGCTGTGCTCTTCGCACCGTTTAGGCACGCATCTGTGGGGAGCTAGGATAGGGCATTTTGTATGTGTCGTTTTTTTGGAGAATACTGTACAGTACTCGTCATAAAAACGACCCAAACAAACCGTCGGGTACATTGAAAGTCTCCCTTTTAACAAAAACTCGTACAACTTTTATTTTCTACACCATTAAGAAGCCAATACAAGACGGCGGCAAAGAGCAACGCTCATACCATGCCAATTAAAAAAGAAAAAAAGAAAAAAACCGTCGGGTGCCTAACGGCCCGGCAGTTGCGCGAGTGGTGTCCCTCTTTTCCGTCTTTCGAACGTTTTTGACCCGCAACAAGGCTTCCTCACAGTGGCTTGGGCCGTTAGCAATAGGATGGTTTGTTTGGGTCGTTTCTTATGACGAGTACTTTACAGTACGTTAAAAAGACGTCCAATAGACGGCTGTGTGCTTAAAAGACGTCTATAATACGCTTAAAAAACGCCTAGAAAACCTGTGTTGTACTACTTTGAAAGTGATTTTGGTGTTGAAGCTCTATAGCAAGCATCGATGGTTCAGTGGTAGAATGCTCGCCTGGCACGCGGGCGGCCCTGGTTCGATTCCCGGTCGATGCATTTTTTTCAATGGATGCTTTTAGCTTAAAATTTTATGTCATAACTATTGTCGTAAGTTGTTTATCTTTCCGAATTTACATGTTAGATGTTATCCATTGAAAGCGATAAATGTGTCTTTATTTATGTGTCGGCATGATTTAGAGGAGTAAACAACTCCCGTGTCTTGAAGGCCGACTAGAGTTCGTGGAACGTATCCCGTTCGTAATACGAGGTTTGCGTTCCATCAAAATCTCATTCTTGTCCTAGTTGCTGTATTTTACTTGGAGTTTTCGCTTTGAGTGAACAAGCATCGATGGTTCAGTGGTAGAATGCTCGCCTGCCACGCGGGCGGCCCGGGTTCGATTCCCGGTCGATGCATGTTTTTCGCTTTTCACTTCCTTTCTTATTTTTAGTTTTTTTTCTTAGGCCAAAGAAATGCATAAAAATTCGTTGTTATTTATTTAACGTATGCCCTAATGTCCTCTACACCGCCATTCGACATTCCCTCATGAAACTTGACATATTAATTGAGATGATCCTGTTCTTATGGTTGCAGAACGAGAAGAGCTTAACCGGTCGTTGTCGCAGCCACTCCCTTCGCCTACGACGATCCTACCTTCGTTCCCTATAAGCGATTTTGACAAAGAAACGGAAAAGGAAGACGCCAAGTCCCGTGTGACGCCCCTTGACGCCTCTGAAGTTACGCTAAGAAGAGCGCATAGTTTCGAATCGGACGAAAGGTACACAATTTTCCCTTTTTTTCGAATTTTTCAGCGTACCTTCAAAGGACAGCGCCTTTATTTTGTCACTTCATCCTCTTTTTCACCTGCTCTCCACGTCTTTTATCACAAAAATTGCTAGGAACCTTGTCCATTTATTCTTTTCTGGTCTAATAAACTGAAAGAGAATTACCAGACAGTCTAAGAAAAATATTTTGCTAAGCCATAGGCGGAGCCCAATTGGTAGTATTTACAGGAAACACGCATAAGAATCTCTTGAATAATTCCAAGACACGTCGTTCCACTCTTCGCACGCGATTTCTTGCACTCTATGAATATTAATTAACTGTAGCCTGCGCCAAGTTCCGCTAGTATTGTAACCATTAGACTACTAAAAACGCATTTGAAAACGCATTCATCTCTCTAAAAAAGTCTATTACTAAGTGATTCGAATTTAACCGTCACAGCATTGAATTACTTTCAATTTGTGAAGCACAAATTTTGCACCGGAATATAGCCAATTAGAACGTTTTCAGCAGGTTGACGCCATCTAGCGACAACCCTCGTATCATTTGCAACATCATCTTGCAATTTCTCGCATTTTTGCATGTTTTTTCGCAATTGTTCGTGTAGCTGTGTGAGTAGCTGTAAATAGTTGACGGTGAGCGGTCTTATTGAATGATTCTAACCCCCCCATTTTTGTTTTGTTTTCGTGTGTGTGGATTTGGATTTCTGCGGGGCTGTTTTTCTTTTTTGCCTCGAACGCTTGGTTTGGTGACGCAACCGTAAACCAGATTCTACTCCCGCCTCCAAGAACTCCGGCGGAGGATCAAAGCTAGTTCCCTGCCCGTACTACCGTCCAAATCTCCGCCCGATTCCTCAGCCTCCTCCTCCTCCTTACACCCTACCACGTCCTCCTCGTCTCCTGACATCGATCTCAACACACCTGTCACTTCCAACTCCTCCTCTTCTTCTTCTTCCTCCTCCTCCTCCTCAGCCGCCACTGCCACTCCCTTCCCACCAACGCAGCCATCTTTGGATGATGGCATCTTTGGTTCCGTGGCTCCCGTGCGTCTTAACGCGCTTCCTCGCTCCTCCTCCTCCACCGATGACGCACCTGAGCAGGAGGAAGACTTTCTTATAGAGGAAGAAGTTGTCCTTAGAACGCCTGAAAAAGTGGCCAGGGTTGTCAGGTAGCCCTCAATGGAATTAAATGATGTCATTTGCCTCCCTTTGCCTTTTTTAATTTCGAAAAGGACTTTCCGGGATATTACAGAGTTTTATTTTTGAATTTTATTTATTTTCGTATTGGTTAATTTTACATCTATTTTTTGTGCCAGCGCCTTAGTAATTTGACAATGTTCTTGTAATATAGAGTATATGGTTTCGTATCTGATTATTTGTATTTTATTTGTATTATTTTTTAGTTTTTTTATGAGTACCCGGCGTTTAGAGTTTATTTGTATTTTATTTATATTTTGTTTGTAGTTTATTTGCATTTTATTTATTTTGTTTGTATTTTATTTATAGTTTATTTTTGTTTTGTTTTATTTTGTTTTATTTTGTCTAACTTTTGTCTTTTTCACGTGTTTATTTTTTTATTGAATTGGCCCGCGTAGGCTTGCGCCTATTGCCGGCATCACGTGTTTATTTATTAATGTACGTATTTTAGACTTTAGTTGGAGTTGAGGAAAGGGGATTGTTTACGATATTGTTATTTTTTATTTGAACTGCAGAGTTTGTCTGGTTAACTGTGTATTTTGGGTTCTGAGTTTTGTTATTTTTCGTTGTTGTTGGATTTTTATTATATTTTTTTCGGGTTGCTTTTCTAGTAATCGCGGTAATGGAGAACAAATGGGTTCAGGAGACCAATCAGCGACAGCTACATTGGTGCTTTCGCCCGCGCCGGCCACGCCCCAGAGTAATAACATGAGAAGGTAAGGTATCTTTTATTAGCGCTTGTGGAATTTTGGGGTAAATTGAAACAAGACTCGTTATACGCGTAAGCGGACAATAGGAAAGCTTGGAGAATACTCCGCGTATAACGAGGTCGATATAATATTATAGAGTAAGAGAGTTGTCTGCAGTGAAGACTGTTAAAGAGCAATGGACACCAAAAAACAACTTTGCTTATAAAAAAAGAGCTAAAAATCTAGTTTCCGGATATAAGTGTCTTTCTCTCAGGTGCGAAATACTAAAGAAGATATTTAGGAAATACGAAATCTGAAATTCATATTTGGACTTCCGTGACGTCACACTTCTCATGGGCGGGAAAAGGCCTAAACTTTGAAAATAAATATCTCAAGAACGGCTGGTCAGAACAAATCGAAACAAAATTATCTACACTTAGAATAATGTGTAGTATAATAATCAATCAAAATCTCTATATGCGTCTTTGGTATCCATTGTCCATGGAATTCAAATTTGGACTTCCGTGACGTCATGCTTCTCATGGCGGGAAAAGGCCAAAACTTTGCAAAGCAATAACTCTGAAACGGTTGGTCAGAAAAATC
>JAHZNP010002154.1:0-10484 GCA_020615345.1 Triops cancriformis | reverse complement strand
TGAAGTCGCACAAAATTAGTACATATCTTTAATTTCTAGAGTGTACGCTCACCATAAGAGCATCTTCCCTTCCTCAAGTTCAGAAGTATAACTCTTGATCCCCAGTCCCCTTCCTTGCTCCCGAAACGCGTCTTTTTATAAGGCGGGAGTTCGTGTTCCTCTACTAAGTTTTTGCTAAAGCTCCCAATAGGTGGCACACATAGGCTGAAATATGCTCCCGAAACACGTCATTTAGTTACGTGTATTAAAATCAGCGTCGATTTTCTTAACACACAACATCAACACACGCTTAACCACCGTCACTCAACTACACAGCCATCTACCAGAACCACAGAACACCACATCATCCACAACTCACAGGGACTCCCTGGCACAGCTTATTCGACAGTTCATCCTGTCGTCTTGTAAATGTGAATTATTGTAAAATTCGTTTTCGCCACTTACTGCGAAAATGAGCCAGGAAGACAGTATTTCTGTGGTGGGTACTCATTTGGACATTCGTGGCTTCGAAAATACTGACAGTCCTGTCAGCCGTCGTACACAAAAACAGGAATCTCATGTTTGGATGTACTTTTCAAAGAAAGGGAAAGACAATAAGTCGTGCTGCAGCTTTTCTCAAACTATTTATAGCTTAGGAACGTCAACTAGGGTTTTGGAAAGGCACCTGGATAACAACCACTTTGATGGCGATGGTGTAAAGGTAAGGCACAGCCTATTGTCGTTTGGTTCGCCTTCGACCTCATCTGCACAAAAGAATCCTGCTCGCCTAACCACTGGACAGCTGGAGCGGTTTTATTGCATGTTGATACTCTGGAAAATAATGGAACCTGTAACATTTTCTGCGGTGGAATCTCCTGACTTCCTGAACATGCTACAACTCCTCAACCCTTCCGTTACTTTGATCAGCAGGATTATAATTAAAAATAAAATATGCCAGTCGTACAAGAAAATGCGTGGAGACATCGTGGACTTATTGTAGAACGCTGGGTCTACTGTCATTGGCCTAACACGACCGACTCGACTAGGTTTGATGACGATCGACTTCGATTCGACTCGATTTAGTGCCGACCGACTTCGACCGACTTCGACTCGACTCGGTTTAACGACGACCGACTTCGACACGACTCGGTTTGGCAACGACCGATTTCGACTCGACTCGGTTTGGCAAGAACCAACTCACGACTCCACTCGGTTTGACAGATGCCGACTGCGACCCGACTCGGTTTGGAAGGTTGGCGAGTCGAGTCGAACGGTTTACAGCCCTACTTTTGTCCCAGCATGTCTGAACCCACAACGTCAAGATATTCGGCCTTTTTCCATAACGCTGCCGCAATTGCAGCATTTTTATCCCATCTTATAAATCCCCTAATATTAAACAGAATTCCCGAATTCTTCGGAGAACCAGAGGGAGTGTCGATCCGCCAATTTTTCACTACCGCAGAACGCATAGGCAAAACTGCAGGTTGGTCGGATAGGCAACTTTTAAATGCTCTAATTTATCGTTTAAAAGGTCAGCCAATGACTTTCTATAGCAATCTTCCCCTGTCACCAAAG
The DNA here is from genome assembly GCA_020615345.1 of Triops cancriformis. Lineage (NCBI taxonomy): Eukaryota > Metazoa > Arthropoda > Branchiopoda > Notostraca > Triopsidae > Triops > Triops cancriformis. The sequence goes on along the minus strand of JAHZNP010002154.1, from coordinate 8,930 downwards.
AACTTCGAAGCATTCAAACAAGCATTCCTAAAAAGGTACGGGGATAGTTAACATGTGGCCGATGCTGTAGCAAAGTTGCAATCCTACATATAACGTTCCCGTAACTTTTTTCCAGTCTAAGGCTACAGTACATCTGACCGTGCCCTATAGGAAAAAATCACATCCTACACGGCGTCAGCGGTTTCGCCAAAACTACTAGGAATTTCATTAAACAATCTCGATAGTAAAGTTTTGCATCGTCATATCTATAGCACATTGTCGAGGCTTTCTTTTTTTAAAAAAAGTTATTCGTAAATTTGCAAAGCGAGTCAAATTTTAAACTTCTTTCAGAAGAACAATTTCAAAGGTCGATCGCAAGATTCATACGAACCATTTGAAAGTATGCTTCGAACGAAAACGGAATTCAAATTAAAATAAAACTCAACGATTTTGAATTCCGTTATAGCTGATAAATTAGGAAAACGACGCTAAATGCCTCCAACATTTATTGTACAATACTCGTCAAAAACATCGGGACAAACAAGCCAACCTATGCTAACGTCCCTGGGAAGGAAGCCTTGCGGGTCAAAAACGTTTGAAAGAGAAAAAAGTGGGACAACGCTCGCGCAACTGCCCTGGCGGTAGGAGAGGTAAGTTTGTTGAGCCCGATATTTTTTACAAGTACCGAACATACCTTGAAGTCGCACGCTTAAAAGAAGCTTATTCCCCAAAAAGTTTACGTTTTATTAGCTTTTTACAAATTGACTGAAAACGTACTAAAAAACACTCGACGATGTGCACTAGATACTACAATGGAAAACTTCACTGTTGAGATATTTGTAAGAAATAATGAGTTGTTTTGACAAAAGTGTTGACGCCGTTAAGCATGTGATGCCCGTATAGGGCGTATTCCGGTAAGCCGTTCTGGTTGCACTCGTATGGTTCGCTAGTGGAGAAGCCGCCATAGATTGTTTGTTGTTGATATTTACCGCTGTCGCTAGGATACGGAATTAGTTTGTGACGTCACATATGCTATGGACTGTCTTGTACATACTATTTTATGTAATTCTTTTATATATTGACTAGTAATTTTTATAATTTTTGAAAGTTCATGAACAACTTTCCCAGGCTTGCTTGATGAATTCGACCGTGCTTGTGAATAGCTAACTAAAGTAACCTTCTGAAATAGGCCTCAATGGATGAGACGTAAATAACTACATGTATAAGAAAAGGGTAAATGTTCGCCATGCGTATCTTGGTGATTAGCTACATGCAGTACAAAACCATACCAAAAGGAAGACAAAGCGCACCCTCTTAGTCAAGGAAAGAAACAAGTAAGCTCAGCACATTTCTAAATTTGATAGACCGAAAAGTATTTAGATTTATTTTTAGGTCCTGAGGAGATGAATTGCAGGACTCTTGCCAAAACTATTACCCTCGTCAAATACACTTGAATTAATTGAGTTAATTGAATGATTTAAATTGTTATTTTGTTTACGATTCAATAAACCAAGATTTTTTTCAAACCTCCAACAAATTTTATTTTTTGCTGATATTGCATCACATTGACATAAAGAAGTTAATATGCATTTTTTACAGGAAAAGCACAGCCAATTTTCCTTTTATGATCTCCCTCATGTCATTACTATTAGTGGCAAACAAACTTCTATCCGCTGAACTTGGCTCAGAGCTGCTAAAAATATTAATTTCAATTCGTCATTCTATGATAATAATACCAATTTATTTAAGTTTTCCACTACATATTAAAATTCAATTTAGTTTACAAACATGCGGTAATGTTTACAAACAGTTGAGCGGGATGAGTGTTTTGTTCGTCAACTCCTCGTTCAACAAGAGTTGTTGAACAATGATCTGCGATCGGTCAATTTATTGTGGACAAATAATGCTATCGAGCTCAACAGGAGAATAGCGCTGTTCATGATAAAATGCACCCAAATGTCTCCTGAACAGATTTTGGATGTTTTCCCGGGTAAGAAAAATCGGCGGACTTTACATTTCCAAGTTTGAAGTTCTTTCTGCTTGGCTTTCCCGATTTTTTCAACAGTTACAGAATAGTAAGTTAAGTATTTTTAAGTTAAGTTAATATTGTACTTACCTAAAACTAATCTTTAAGTAATTCAGTAGTTATTTTAGTAAACACTTCAATTACTTAAGTATTCCGGTACTTTGAGAAGTAATATCAATATAGATTTTTCGAAAACAGGGTAATCCTTCGCAAACAATAATAAAATAAATGCATGTTTCCCTAATTATTGATAACTGTTAAATAATAGTTATATTAACACCATAATTAATTTTGCATGTCTAGAAAATTTCCTCAGTTCTCAAAAAAATTACCCCCCACCCCCCAAAATGAAATCTTGGATACAGCCCTGGCTATAAGGCGCCGTTCCTTAAAATCTGCCCTTATATTGGCCCCCCAAGAATTTTATGGCCCCCCCTCCCTACGAATCCATCCTGGCGACGGGCCTGAGAGGGTACATTTTGATGAATCCCCACACCGTAGTGACAGGTACCGCTCACCTGGACGTTATGCTTATAAAGACGGTGAACGTCCTCGTTCCCCTTTCTCAACTCCCTACTGTTCCGATTTCAATGATTCTGGTTACGACTATGCTGGCAGGTACGGCAGAACCAGACAAGGGAGTATTTACTATTACGATAGCTCCCGCTCGAGATTTCCTCAAAATTATGTACAAAAACTTTTTCCATCCCGCCATAATAATCGAAGTGAATACACTAGTTTACGGTATAACGATCACCATTTACCCTCCGGACCACGTATTGACCGCAGCGAGGCTCAGTACGGTGACGAATACCCACGAAATGCCAACCAAAGTACTTTTACTAGACGTTTTAGAAGAGAACAGTCAAACTCATTGATTGAATGCCGAAAATGTGACAAAAAGGGGCATCTTGCGTCCCAATGTAGGTCGCAACCATTACACTAAAGGTTTCTGACCGCTTCGGTCGGAAAAGGTCGGTCGGCGCCAGTTTTTCAAGGAAAGTTCTTTTCTAAGATGTACCCAGAAAGAATTTTCGTAAATGCCACAGTACGAACAGTCCTTTTTTGTTGTTTAATAGATACCGGAGCATCGCGTTTCAAACCCTAAAGAAGCACCTCATAAATGAACCAATTCTAGCATACCCTGACTTTACCAAAGAATTTATTTTGCATACTGACGCTTCGCATTCAGGGCTTGGAGCTGTCTTCAGCCAAATACAAAATGGCAAAGAGGTCAGCATTGCTTATGCAGTAAATCTCTAAATAACACTGAATCCCGTTATGCTATGGTGGAACGCGAAGCAGTTGCGGTCCTATTTGCTGTAAAACACTTCCACCTTTACCTGTACGGTGGGAAGTTTAAAGTAATCACTGACCAGAATCCATTAAAGTGGCTCTTGAATAACAAGGACACGTCTTCTAAACTAGCTAGATGGTCCTTAAAACTCCAAGATTATGAAATGGAAATTCAGTACAGGCCGGGCCGTTCCAATAAAAATGCTGATTGCCTATCCCGTATACCAATAGATGCAATCGGTGTTCACGAACCCTTTTCTTCCGCTACACTTAAAGACCGAGAGGCAACAGACCCATACTGCAAGGCAATTCTTCACTATCTTAAGCACCAAGAAATCCCAAACTACTCCCCCGTCAACCTGCATGGCTATACTCTTTCGATGAATTCGACGCGAATGAAGAGGGTTTTCTCATTCACCTGCTGCAAAATGTTAAATCCGACAGAGCAATGGAACAAATAGTTGTCCCCGAAACACTTAAATATAAAATACTAATGAATATACATAGTCACCTCCTCTCGGGCCATCTCACGTTTGAAAAAACGTACGACAAAGTTAGATTTTTTTTTTGGGGGGGGGCGAATGTATTCGGAAATTAAACAGTTCTGTAAATCCTGCCAGTCTTGCTCTCTTCAAAAAAATAACGTTCGTACAAACCCGGCACCAATGATAATTCTGGAAGCTTTCTCCTCTCCAATGGAACGCATAGTTGTCGACATTGTGAGTCATATAAAGGCAATAGATTCATTATCGTATTTACATACTACTTGACGAAGTGGCCTAAAGCTTTTGCTTTGCCAGATCAGAAGGCAGTAACAGTTGCTCGAACTTTCCTTGAACAAATAATTGCAAGACACGGTACACCCCGTACCTTACTTTCCGACAGAGGGGCCAACTTTATGTCCCAATAAGTTACTGAAATCTGCAAACTTTTGCAAATAAACCAAGTCCGTACGACTGCCTATCACGCTCAAACGGACGGCCTCACAGAAAGTTTTAACAAAACCCTGATTCCACTTTTAAAACTCTATGCAAACACGTCTCAAGAGGACTGTGATTCTTACACCACGTACGCACTCTTTGCCCTCTCAATACACACACTTATTTTACCCCCGCGTACCAGTTATGCATTATCCCAAGCTATAAAATAGATGCTTGCGAGACTTCATTCGGCTTGGGAAACTAAACGTAAAAATCTAGATCTTGCGAGTCAACGTCAAAAACATTACTATGATCAGCGTGTTAAAGAGGTAAATTTTTATGTCGGACAGCGAGTATACCTTACAAACCCTTCTACTAAACCTGGGCTAGCTCGCAAGCTTGACGCTAAATGGCGGGGCCCATTTAGAATTATTGAATTTACGTCCCCCGTCAATGTTCGGATTCGGAACGTAGCTTCACTTAAGACTGAAGTAGTCCACGTAAACAGAATTAAGGCATGTAATGGTGCGTCGAATTGGGCGAAAGTAAAAACTGCTACTGCACAAGAATCCTCGTCACCGCCAAATAATCAATTACCCTTATATCTACCACTTCACCTGAAAATGAAAATTAATAAGCCACCAAACACTGCAACCGTAGTCCTATAGCCCATCAACAACCTACCTGTACTCAGACCCACCTCACCGTTTCTCCCCATCCCTCCGCACCCTTTTTTACGCCAAACCGTCAAACGGAATTACGGCTACAGTTTGCAAATGCTCCGGTGCGACACAAGTGAAAGTAATTGATTTCCAATCACTGCCACAATGTCTACCGAAGACAGCAATTTCTCCACCGGAAATGACTCACTATACACTTATACGAGACGTCGACCCTTCCCAAACATTTACCGCTGACATGTGTGGTCAATGAACGCAACAGCTCACGATCGAGTCGTTCTTCTTTGGAGGTCACGACTCGACCACAAGTAGCATATTTAGAAACCCCAACCCTACCCAACCGGGGATAGGGGAAATCTCACGAAGAAAGTTCATCCAGCGTTGCCACATTTTACCTAACCTAACCTAACCCAACTTTACATATCGTAACCTAACTAAACCTAACTTAATCTAACCTAACTTACCTCAACTAACCTTACCTACGTTTGAAGCAATTTGCAACGCTGAGGCTGGGTAGGGTTGGGGTTTGAAAATTTGCCCGTTACTGCAGATGAATGCTGGCACCTTACGCACACACTGTCATGTAATAGAAATAAAATGTACCGCGCAGGAAATCGCTAGATTTTTATCAGCACCCATCAGAAAACCAATGTGGGTGATCACACAGGTCTTTACATTGTTGAATTGTTCCTCCGAAGAAATCGTCCTTCATAGCCCATGTCCCGACTGCGCAATCATAACACCTTTCGGACCTATTAATGTAACTTACAAGTCCCGTTTTGCTGCAACCGACCAAGCTACCCTAGTGCGGAAACACGTTTCCTTAACACCAGAAACAGTGCATTGCACAACTGCCACAGTAACGCAAGGTTTTGCACAGTTCACACCAAACGCAGGTCATGGCTTAGCACGGATGTTGGACACCGAAAGACAACTCGACTTCTTCGTAAATATGTCAACCATCACTGGCTACACAGACACTACTCTATTTCCCGCTGTTGGTATGCAGAAACACTACATTGTTAAGTCTGGCAATCCCATTGACAAACCAGGCACTGATTCTAAGTAATTACCCGATAGCGTTGCAGCCCACATACAGTACCTATTCGACATAGTAGCATCCCATGAGAATCAATTAGCAGGACACTTCGACACAATACGCTGTATGGTTGCTAAAAACAGAGCGGCCCTTGTCATCATTCTTGGCCAATTTAGCGGTGTTCTTGCTGCTAAACTCCTTGGCCTTGACAGCTGTGAGCGCCTCATCCCCCTAGGACATCCGGCACTTCTACAAAAATGCATTAAAACTTCCGTGACGTTCACAACTGAACTTACGCATTGCGGCCACCAGCCGCGCTTTGGCAAATTTACTATATGAAAGGACGGAATGACACTTTACCCCTATAACCCATGCTTCTGGTCTAATAATTTGGTCAACTTCAACGGACAGGCACACAAATACCAATTTAATGATTGGGTGCCCTTGAATGCCAGCAGACTGCCGGTAACTTTCGAAATAGCAAAGCAATTTAACCTGACTGTTGACACAATCATGTTCAATATGCAGAGCTGCTACGAGCGCGCTCTTTTTGTCACGAGCGAATGTGCGAGCGCGCTCTTTTTCCATTATTTTCGTGCGCGAGCGCGCTCAAAAAGCACTGAGCGCAGGCGCTCGTACTGTCTCGCCATCTAGTGGGGAACTGTAAAATTATTTAACAAAAGACACAAACGTCGCTTCGCCGTTTGGGGTAGGGTGGGGGGAGGGGATGATTGCCAACACCAAAACCCGCCTTTCACTAGCTTTTACCAAGTCTGACGCCAACACCAGCGCCATAGCGATGATTGCCAACACCCATAGCTACGCAATGAAAACCCACCTTAAGATGTTTGCGAAGTATGGTTACGGACTAAACCTGAAAATGTAAACAGAAGGGGTTGCACTTAAACGTTTAACACATTTACTAATAACCCAACATAACTGCAATTAACCTAACCCAATTTAACCTAACCTAACTATTAAGGCCCGGTATAGACACCCTTCTTATGGGCGAATAACATGGGGAATTCGGGGGATGGTTTCTCAATAATGGTTCTCTCAATTTTGAATCAATGTTGGCAGTAAAGTTGAACTTATTAATATCCAGTGCACATGATCGAGATTTTTTAAAAATATGATTACGTTAAATTTAAAAACTCTAGGCGAAATTTTTCACATTTTGAAATACTGAAAAATTTAACATCTGGCTTTTTTGTGCAGTAGGTATCTTTTTCTATATTTTTTGGTGAAAACAAGATTCAAATCGAACGATTAGTTTTTACGAAATCATTTACTAAAATTTGGGAATTGTAGTTTATATATTTTTAGATTTCGTAAAAACTGCTCGTCCAATTTGAATCTTTCTTTCAGCAAAAATAAAGCAGAAAGATATCTACTGCACATGAAAACGAGATTTTACATTTGTCAAATTTTTCGAAATATGTAAAAATTTTCTTATAGTTTTTAAATTTGATTAAATCAGATTTTTAAAAAGTCTCAAACACATGCACTAGTTATTAATAAGAACTAGTTTATTGCCAACATTGATTCGAAATTGACAGAACCATTATTGAGAAACCATCCCCCGAATTCCCCATATTATTTGTCCATAAGAGGGGTGTGTATACCGGGGCCATAAATCTCTCAAATATAGTCTAATTAAAGCTGAAACGCCTTAAGGTGAGCTTTCATGGCGTAGTTCATTGATGGCTACGGGAGTTGGTAATCATCGTGTTGGCAATCATCGCTATGGCGCTGGTGTTGACAGGCGTCAAACTTGGTAAACGCTAGTGAAAAGCGGGTTTTGGTGTTGGCAATCGACTCGTACCCTTGTTATGTAAGGGTACATATATGTATGTTTGGCAGCATAATTTATATTTATATTATAATTTTAAACTTAATTTTATACTGTACTTTAAATTATATGCATTATTTCGCGTCATAGTTTAATATTCATATATGTTTTCGAAGAGTTTTCTCATCCGCTGAATAGACGGCAACAATGAAAAAGAGCGCAATCGCGCTCTTTTTTGGAAATATGAGCGAATGTGCGAGTGCGCTCGCGACAAAAAGCAAAGAGCGTGAGCGCGAGCGCGCTCGCAAAAAAAAGAGCGCGTAGCAGCTCTGTCAATATGTTGAGAAATGGTAACCCGGCTTACTACAAAGATAGCACTGAAAACTTCAATGCAATCAATGACCTTGTTCAAGCCCTTGACGGCAGTTCTCCTTCATTTTCCGTGGACAAGATTGAAATGGACATAAAAGCAAATTCAAAGTTCAACGGACTACTACAATGGTCTAGAAAGTGAAGGACGATAATTTAGTCTACATTAGTCCTCGGCCCCTCTACCTATTAAGTTTACGTGGTAGTGTCATAACTGACAGGCTAAACACTTTACGCTCTTCGGATTTCTCGTTCTAGGCATTTCTATGTAGTTTTTTTCAACTAAGGTTGATATTATGTTTCGTGGAAAGTGGGAAAGACTTAGCATCGCAATTCGGCACGTTTTTCGTTTAAAAGATGTCGAACACCTTTCCGAAAGTCCAGAACTAATGGGGTTTAATAAATGGGCACCCGTGCAGTTTACGAAAGTGACTTTTGGTCACGAAATACCACTTCGAAGTAGTATGGCTCAGAAAAAGAGAGAAACAGTACCATAGTAACTGGGAAAATGAGCCAATGAGGTCGTTTGTGTACTGCTTAAAGTTGAAAATCTTGTTTACTTGTTTGCAGTCGAAATCTGACCATATTCAGGCTGTTTCGTAGCTCCTGAAGTTTATTTCTAGCGTTTCGCAAATGTGAAAACGTAATTGATAAATAAAGCCAGATTATGGAACCGAAGTGCTTTGATATTGTCATTGTTGGAGGTGGAATCGCTGGTGTTTCGTCTGCGGAAAGCGTAATTAAACATATTCCTTTGATAATTACTCATGTGAACTTGCATCTCATAGGCCTGTTATATGCTCACTGGTGACGAAGAATCACGCGTTTT